>JAXIVJ010007215.1:0-27500 GCA_036785665.1 Chirona hameri | reverse complement strand
ATGATGATGATGATGATGATGATGATGATGATGATGATGATGATGATGATGATGATGATGATGATGATGATGATGATGATGATGATGATGATGATGATGATGATGATGATGATGATGATGATGATGATGATGATGTTGCTGATGATGATGTTGCTGATGATGATGTTGCTGATGATGTTGCTGATGATGTTGCTGATGATGTTGCTGGTGATGTTGCTGATGATGTTGCTGATGATGTTGCTGATGATGACGTGAGACGGTGTGGTATGCCCGGAGGCGGTGTTGTATGCCCGGAGGCGGTGTTGTATGCCCGGAGGCGGTGTGGTATGCCCGGAGGCGGTGTTGTATGCCCGGAGGCGGTGTTGTATGCCCTGAGGCGGTCTGGTATGCCCGGAGGCGGTGTAGTATGCCCGGAGGCGGTGTTGTATGCCCGGAGGCGGTGTGGTATGCCCGGAGGCGGTGCAGTATGCCCGGAGGCGGTGTTGTATGCCCGGAGGCGGTGTTGTATGCCCGGAGGCGGTGTAGTATGCCCGGAGGCGGTGTTGTATGCCCGGAGGCGGTGTGGTATGCCCGGAAGCGGTGTAGTATGCCCGGAGGCGGTGTTGTATGCCCGGAGGCGGTGTGGTATGCCCGGAGGCGGTACAACACCGCCTCCAGGCATGATGATGATAATGATGATGATGATGATGATGATGATGATGATGATGATGATGATGATGATGATGATGATGATGATGATGATGATGATGATGATGATGATGATGATGATGATGATGATGATGATGATGATGATGATGATGATGATGATGATGATGATGATGATGATGATGATGATGATGATGATGATGATGATGATGATGATGATGATGATGTTGCTGATGATGATGTTGCTGATGATGATGTTGCTGATGATGATGTTGTTGATGATGTTGATGATGATGTTGCTGATGATGTTGCTGATGATGTTGCTGATGATGTTGATGATGATGTTGATGATGATGTTGATGATGATGTTGATGATGATGTTGATGATGATGTTGCTGATGATGTTGCTGATGATGTTGCTGATGATGTTGCTGATGATGTTGCTGATGATGTTGCTGGTGATGTTGCTGATGATGTTGCTGATGATGTTGCTGATGATGACGTGAGACGGTGTGGTATGCCCGGAGGCGGTGTTGTATGCCCGGAGGCGGTGTTGTATGCCCGGAGGCGGTGTGGTATGCCCGGAGGCGGTGTTGTATGCCCGGAGGCGGTGTTGTATGCCCTGAGGCGGTCTGGTATGCCCGGAGGCGGTGTAGTATGCCCGGAGGCGGTGTTGTATGCCCGGAGGCGGTGTGGTATGCCCGGAGGCGGTGCAGTATCCCCGGAGGCGGTGTTGTATGCCCGGAGGCGGTGTGGTATGCCCGGAGGCGGTGTAGTATGCCCGGAGGCGGTGTTGTATGCCCGGAGGCGGTGTGGTATGCCCGGAGGCGGTGTAGTATGCCCGGAGGCGGTGTTGTATGCCCGGAGGCGGTGTGGTATGCCCGGAGGCGGTACAACACCGCCTCCGGGCATGATGATGATAATGATGATGATGATGATGATGATGATGATGATGATGATGATGATGATGATGATGATGATGATGATGGTGATGATGATGATGATGATGATGATGATGATGATGATGATGATGATGATGATGATGATGATGATGATGATGATGATGATGATGATGATGATGATGATGATGATGATGATGATGATGATGATGATGATGATGATGATGATGATGATGTTTCTGATGATGATGTTGCTGATGATGATGTTGCTGATGATGATGTTGTTGATGATGTTGCTGATGATGTTGCTGATGATGTTGCTGATGATGTTGCTGATGATGTTGATGATGATGTTGATGATGATGTTGATGATGATGTTGATGATGATGTTGATGATGATGTTGCTGATGATGTTGCTGATGATGTTACTGATGATGTTGCTGATGATGTTGCTGATGATGTTGCTGGTGATGTTGCTGATGATGTTGCTGATGATGTTGCTGATGATGACGTGAGACGGTGTGGTATGCCCGGAGGCGGTGTTGTATGCCCGGAGGCGGTGTTGTATGCCCGGAGGCGGTGTGGTATGCCCGGAGGCGGTGTTGTATGCCCGGAGGCGGTGTTGTATGCCCGGAGGCGGTGTGGTATGCCCGGAGGCGGTGTTGTATGCCCGGAGGCGGTGTTGTATGCCCTGAGGCGGTCTGGTATGCCCGGAGGCGGTGTAGTATGCCCGGAGGCGGTGTTGTATGCCCGGAGGCGGTGTGGTATGCCCGGAGGCGGTGCAGTATGCCCGGAGGCGGTGTTGTATGCCCGGAGGGGGTGTTGTATGCCCGGAGGCGGTGTAGTATGCCCGGAGGCGGTGTTGTATGCCCGGAGGCGGTGTGGTATGCCCGGAAGCGGTGTAGTATGCCCGGAGGCGGTGTTGTATGCCCGGAGGCGGTGTGGTATGCCCGGAGGCGGTACAACACCGCCTCCGGGCATGATGATGATAATGATGATGATGATGATGATGATGATGATGATGATGATGATGATGATGATGATGATGATGATGATGATGATGATGATGATGATGATGATGATGATGATGATGATGATGATGATGATGATGATGTTGCTGATGATGATGTTGCTGATGATGATGTTGCTGATGATGATGTTGTTGATGATGTTGCTCATGATGTTGCTGATGATGTTGCTGATGATGTTGCTGATGATGTTGATGATGATGTTGATGATGATGTTGATGATGATGTTGATGATGATGTTGATGATGATGTTGCTGATGATGTTGCTGATGATGTTGCTGATGATGTTGCTGATGATGTTGCTGGTGATGTTGCTGATGATGTTGCTGATGATGTTGCTGATGATGACGTGAGACGGTGTGGTATGCCCGGAGGCGGTGTGGTATGCCCGGAGGCGGTGTTGTATGCCCGGAGGCGATGTTGTATGCCCTGAGGCGGTCTGGTATGCCCGGAGGCGGTGTAGTATGCCCGGAGGCGGTGTTGTATGCCCGGAGGCGGAGTGGTATGCCCGGAGGCGGTGCAGTATGCCCGGAGGCGGTGTTGTATGCCCGGAGGCGGTGTGGTATGCCCGGAGGCGGTGTAGTATGCCCGGAGGCGGTGTTGTATGCCTGGAGGCGGTGTGGTATGCCCGGAGGCGGTGTAGTATGCCCGGAGGCGGTGTTGTATGCCCGGAGGCGGTGTGGTATGCCCGGAGGCGGTACAACACCGCCTCCGGGCATGATGATGATAATGATGATGATGATGATGATGATGATGATGATGATGATGATGATGATGATGATGATGATGATGATGATGATGATGATGATGATGATGATGATGATGATGATGATGGTGATGATGATGATGATGATGATGATGATGATGATGATGATGATGATGATGATGATGATGATGATGATGATGATGATGATGTTGCTGATGATGATGTTGCTGATGATGATGTTGCTGATGATGATGTTGTTGATGATGTTGCTGATGATGTTGCTGATGATGTTGCTGATGATGTTGCTGATGATGTTGATGATGATGTTGATGATGATGTTGATGATGATGTTGATGATGATGTTGATGATGATGTTGATGATGATGTTGATGATGATGTTGATGATGATGTTGATGTTGATGATGATGTTAATGATGATGTTGATGATGATGTTGATGATGATGTTGCTGATGATGTTGCTGATGATGTTGCTGATGATGTTGCTGGTGATGTTGCTGATGATGTTGCTGATGATGTTGCTGATGATGTTGCTGATGATGACGTGAGACGGTGTGGTATGCCCGTTTGCGGTGTTGTATACCCGGAGGCGGTGTTGTATGCCCGGAGGCGGTGTGGTATGCCCGGAGGCGGTGTTGTATGCCCGGAGGCGGTGTTGTATGCCCGGAGGCGGTGTAGTATGCCCGGAGGCGGTGTAGTATGCCCGGAGGCGGTGTTGTATGACCGGAGGCGGTGTGGTATGCCCGGAGGCGGTGTAGTATGCCCGGAGGCGGTGTTGTATGCCCGGAGGCGGTGTGGTATGCCCGGAGGCGGTACAACACCGCCTCCGGGCATGATGATGATAATGATGATGATGATGATGATGATGATGATGATGATGATGATGATGATGATGATGATGATGATGATGATGATGATGATGATGATGATGATGATGATGATGATGATGATGATGATGATGATGATGATGATGATGATGATGATGATGATGATGATGATGATGATGATGATGATGATGATGATGATGATGATGATGATGATGATGATGATGATGATGATGATGATGATGATGATGTTGCTGATGATGATGTTGCTGATGATGATGTTGCTGATGATGATGTTGTTGATGATGTTGCTGATGATGTTGCTGATGATGTTGCTGATGATGTTGCTGATGATGTTGATGATGATGTTGATGATGATGTTGATGATGATGTTGATGATGATGTTGCTGATGATGTTGCTGATGATGTTGCTGATGATGTTGCTGATGATGTTGCTGATGATGTTGCTGATGATGTTGCTGGTGATGTTGCTGATGATGTTGCTGATGATGTTGCTGATGATGACGTGAGACGGTGTGGTATGCCCGGAGGCGGTGTTGTATGCCCGGAGGCGGTGTTGTATGCCCGGAAGCGGTGTGGTATGCCCGGAGGCGGTGTTGTATGCCCGGAGGCGGTGTTGTATGCCCTGAGGCGGTCTGGTATGCCCGGAGGCGGTGTAGTATGCCCGGAGGCGGTGTTGTATGCCCGGAGGCGGTGTGGTATGCCCGGAGGCGGTGCAGTATGCCCGGAGGCGGTGTTGTATGCCCGGAGGCGGTGTTGTATGCCCGGAGGCGGTGTAGTATGCCCGGAGGCGGTGTTGTATGCCCGGAGGCGGTGTGGTATGCCCGGAAGCGGTGTAGTATGCCCGGAGGCGGTGTTGTATGCCCGGAGGCGGTGTGGTATGCCCGGAGGCGGTACAACACCGCCTCCAGGCATGATGATGATAATGATGATGATGATGATGATGATGATGATGATGATGATGATGATGATGATGATGATGATGATGATGATGATGATGATGATGATGATGATGACGATGATGATGATGATGATGATGATGATGATGATGATGATGATGATGATGATGATGATGATGATGATGATGATGATGATGATGATGATGATGATGATGATGTTGCTGATGATGATGTTGCTGATGATGATGTTGCTGATGATGATGTTGTTGATGATGTTGCTGATGATGTTGCTGATGATGTTGCTGATGATGTTGCTGATGATGTTGATGATGATGTTGATGATGATGTTGATGATGATGTTGATGATGATGTTGATGATGATGTTGCTGATGATGTTGCTGATGATGTTGCTGATGATGTTGCTGATGATGTTGCTGATGATGTTGCTGGTGATGTTGCTGATGATGTTGCTGATGATGTTGCTGATGATGACGTGAGACGGTGTGGTATGCCCGGAGGCGGTGTTGTATGCCCGGAGGCGGTGTTGTATGCCCGGAGGCGGTGTGGTATGCCCGGAGGCGGTGTTGTATGCCCGGAGGCGGTGTTGTATGCCCGGAGGCGGTGTGGTATGCCCGGAGGCGGTGTTGTATGCCCGGAGGCGGTGTTGTATGCCCTGAGGCGGTCTGGTATGCCCGGAGGCGGTGTAGTATGCCCGGAGGCGGTGTTGTATGCCCGGAGGCGGTGTGGTATGCCCGGAGGCGGTGCAGTATGCCCGGAGGCGGTGTTGTATGCCCGGAGGCGGTGTGGTATGCCCGGAGGCGGTGTAGTATGCCCGGAGGCGGTGTTGTATGCCCGGAGGCGGTGTGGTATGCCCGGAGGCGGTGTAGTATGCCCGGAGGCGGTGTTGTATGCCCGCAGGCGGTGTGGTATGCCCGGAGGCGGTACAACACCGCCTCCGGGCATGATGATGATAATGATGATGATGATGATGATGATGATGATGATGATGATGATGATGATGATGATGATGATGATGATGATGATGATGATGATGATGATGATGATGATGATGATGATGATGATGATGATGATGATGATGATGATGATGATGATGATGATGATGATGATGATGATGATGTTGCTGATGATGATGTTGCTGATGATGATGTTGCTGATGATGATGTTGTTGATGATGTTGCTGATGATGTTGCTGATGATGTTGCTGATGATGTTGCTGATGATGTTGATGATGATGTTGATGATGATGTTGATGATGATGTTGATGATGATGTTGATGATGATGTTGCTGATGATGTTGCTGATGATGTTGCTGATGATGTTGCTGATGATGTTGCTGATGATGTTGCTGGTGATGTTGCTGATGATGTTGCTGATGATGTTGCTGATGATGACGTGAGACGGTGTGGTATGCCCGGAGGCGGTGTGGTATGCCCGGAGGCGGTGTTGTATGCCCGGAGGCGATGTTGTATGCCCTGAGGCGGTCTGGTATGCCCGGAGGCGGTGTAGTATGCCCGGAGGCGGTGTTGTATGCCCGGAGGCGGTGTGGTATGCCCGGAGGCGGTGCAGTATGCCCGGAGGCGGTGTTGTATGCCCGGAGGCGGTGTGGTATGCCCGGAGGCGGTGTAGTATGCCCGGAGGCGGTGTTGTATGCCTGGAGGCGGTGTGGTATGCCCGGAGGCGGTGTAGTATGCCCGGAGGCGGTGTTGTATGCCCGGAGGCGGTGTGGTATGCCCGGAGGCGGTACAACACCGCCTCCGGGCATGATGATGATAATGATGATGATGATGATGATGATGATGATGATGATGATGATGATGATGATGATGATGATGATGATGATGATGATGATGATGATGATGATGATGATGATGATGATGATGATGATGATGATGATGATGATGATGATGATGATGATGATGATGATGATGATGATGATGATGATGATGATGATGATGATGATGTTGCTGATGATGATGTTGCTGATGATGATGTTGCTGATGATGATGTTGTTGATGATGTTGCTGATGATGTTGCTGATGATGTTGCTGATGATGTTGCTGATGATGTTGATGATGATGTTGATGATGATGTTGATGATGATGTTGATGATGATGTTGATGATGATGTTGATGATGATGTTGATGATGATGTTGATGATGATGTTGATGTTGATGATGATGTTAATGATGATGTTGATGATGATGTTGATGATGATGTTGCTGATGATGTTGCTGATGATGTTGCTGATGATGTTGCTGGTGATGTTGCTGATGATGTTGCTGATGATGTTGCTGATGATGTTGCTGATGATGACGTGAGACGGTGTGGTATGCCCGTTTGCGGTGTTGTATACCCGGAGGCGGTGTTGTATGCCCGGAGGCGGTGTGGTATGCCCGGAGGCGGTGTTGTATGCCCGGAGGCGGTGTTGTATGCCCGGAGGCGGTGTAGTATGCCCGGAGGCGGTGTAGTATGCCCGGAGGCGGTGTTGTATGCCCGGAGGCGGTGTGGTATGCCCGGAGGCGGTGTAGTATGCCCGGAGGCGGTGTTGTATGCCCGGAGGCGGTGTGGTATGCCCGGAGGCGGTACAACACCGCCTCCGGGCATGATGATGATAATGATGATGATGATGATGATGATGATGATGATGATGATGATGATGATGATGATGATGATGATGATGATGATGATGATGATGATGATGATGATGATGATGATGATGATGATGATGATGATGATGATGATGATGATGATGATGATGATGATGATGATGATGATGATGATGATGATGATGATGATGATGATGATGATGATGTTGCTGATGATGATGTTGCTGATGATGATGTTGCTGATGATGATGTTGTTGATGATGTTGCTGATGATGTTGCTGATGATGTTGCTGATGATGTTGCTGATGATGTTGATGATGATGTTGATGATGATGTTGATGATGATGTTGATGATGATGTTGCTGATGATGTTGCTGATGATGTTGCTGATGATGTTGCTGATGTTGTTGCTGATGATGTTGCTGATGATGTTGCTGGTGATGTTGCTGATGATGTTGCTGATGATGTTGCTGATGATGACGTGAGACGGTGTGGTATGCCCGGAGGCGGTGTTGTATGCCCGGAGGCGGTGTTGTATGCCCGGAGGCGGTGTGGTATGCCCGGAGGCGGTGTTGTATGCCCGGAGGCGGTGTTGTATGCCCTGAGGCGGTCTGGTATGCCCGGAGGCGGTGTAGTATGCCCGGAGGCGGTGTTGTATGCCCGGAGGCGGTGTGGTATGCCCGGAGGCGGTGCAGTATGCCCGGAGGCGGTGTTGTATGCCCGGAGGCGGTGTTGTATGCCCGGAGGCGGTGTAGTATGCCCGGAGGCGGTGTTGTATGCCCGGAGGCGGTGTGGTATGCCCGGAAGCGGTGTAGTATGCCCGGAGGCGGTGTTGTATGCCCGGAGGCGGTGTGGTATGCCCGGAGGCGGTACAACACCGCCTCCGGGCATGATGATGATAATGATGATGATGATGATGATGATGATGATGATGATGATGATGATGATGATGATGATGATGATGATGATGATGATGATGATGATGATGATGATGATGATGATGATGATGATGATGATGATGATGATGATGATGATGATGATGATGATGATGATGATGATGTTGCTGATGATGATGTTGCTGATGATGATGTTGCTGATGATGATGTTGCTGATGATGATGTTGTTGATGATGTTGCTCATGATGTTGCTGATGATGTTGCTGATGATGTTGCTGATGATGTTGATGATGATGTTGATGATGATGTTGATGATGATGTTGATGATGATGTTGATGATGATGTTGCTGATGATGTTGCTGATGATGTTGCTGATGATGTTGCTGATGATGTTGCTGGTGATGTTGCTGATGATGTTGCTGATGATGTTGCTGATGATGACGTGAGACGGTGTGGTATGCCCGGAGGCGGTGTGGTATGCCCGGAGGCGGTGTTGTATGCCCGGAGGCGATGTTGTATGCCCTGAGGCGGTCTGGTATGCCCGGAGGCGGTGTAGTATGCCCGGAGGCGGTGTTGTATGCCCGGAGGCGGAGTGGTATGCCCGGAGGCGGTGCAGTATGCCCGGAGGCGGTGTTGTATGCCCGGAGGCGGTGTGGTATGCCCGGAGGCGGTGTAGTATGCCCGGAGGCGGTGTTGTATGCCTGGAGGCGGTGTGGTATGCCCGGAGGCGGTGTAGTATGCCCGGAGGCGGTGTTGTATGCCCGGAGGCGGTGTGGTATGCCCGGAGGCGGTACAACACCGCCTCCGGGCATGATGATGATAATGATGATGATGATGATGATGATGATGATGATGATGATGATGATGATGATGATGATGATGATGATGATGATGATGATGATGATGATGATGATGATGATGATGATGGTGATGATGATGATGATGATGATGATGATGATGATGATGATGATGATGATGATGATGATGATGATGATGATGATGATGATGTTGCTGATGATGATGTTGCTGATGATGATGTTGCTGATGATGATGTTGTTGATGATGTTGCTGATGATGTTGCTGATGATGTTGCTGATGATGTTGCTGATGATGTTGATGATGATGTTGATGATGATGTTGATGATGATGTTGATGATGATGTTGATGATGATGTTGATGATGATGTTGATGATGATGTTGATGATGATGTTGATGTTGATGATGATGTTAATGATGATGTTGATGATGATGTTGATGATGATGTTGGATGATGTTGCTGATGATGTTGCTGATGATGTTGCTGATGATGTTGCTGGTGATGTTGCTGATGATGTTGCTGATGATGTTGCTGATGATGTTGCTGATGATGACGTGAGACGGTGTGGTATGCCCGTTTGCGGTGTTGTATACCCGGAGGCGGTGTTGTATGCCCGGAGGCGGTGTGGTATGCCCGGAGGCGGTGTTGTATGCCCGGAGGCGGTGTTGTATGCCCGGAGGCGGTGTAGTATGCCCGGAGGCGGTGTAGTATGCCCGGAGGCGGTGTTGTATGACCGGAGGCGGTGTGGTATGCCCGGAGGCGGTGTAGTATGCCCGGAGGCGGTGTTGTATGCCCGGAGGCGGTGTGGTATGCCCGGAGGCGGTACAACACCGCCTCCGGGCATGATGATGATATATGATGATGATGATGATGATGATGATGATGATGATGATGATGATGATGATGATGATGATGATGATGATGATGATGATGATGATGATGATGATGATGATGATGATGATGATGATGATGATGATGATGATGATGATGATGATGATGATGATGATGATGATGATGATGATGATGATGATGATGATGATGATGATGATGATGATGATGATGATGATGATGATGATGTTGCTGATGATGATGTTGCTGATGATGATGTTGCTGATGATGATGTTGTTGATGATGTTGCTGATGATGTTGCTGATGATGTTGCTGATGATGTTGCTGATGATGTTGATGATGATGTTGATGATGATGTTGATGATGATGTTGATGATGATGTTGCTGATGATGTTGCTGATGATGTTGCTGATGATGTTTGCTGATGATGTTGCTGATGATGTTGCTGATGATGTTGCTGGTGATGTTGCTGATGATGTTGCTGATGATGTTGCTGATGATGACGTGAGACGGTGTGGTATGCCCGGAGGCGGTGTTGTATGCCCGGAGGCGGTGTTGTATGCCCGGAAGCGGTGTGGTATGCCCGGAGGCGGTGTTGTATGCCCGGAGGCGGTGTTGTATGCCCTGAGGCGGTCTGGTATGCCCGGAGGCGGTGTAGTATGCCCGGAGGCGGTGTTGTATGCCCGGAGGCGGTGTGGTATGCCCGGAGGCGGTGCAGTATGCCCGGAGGCGGTGTTGTATGCCCGGAGGCGGTGTTGTATGCCCGGAGGCGGTGTAGTATGCCCGGAGGCGGTGTTGTATGCCCGGAGGCGGTGTGGTATGCCCGGAAGCGGTGTAGTATGCCCGGAGGCGGTGTTGTATGCCCGGAGGCGGTGTGGTATGCCCGGAGGCGGTACAACACCGCCTCCAGGCATGATGATGATAATGATGATGATGATGATGATGATGATGATGATGATGATGATGATGATGATGATGATGATGATGATGATGATGATGATGATGATGATGATGACGATGATGATGATGATGATGATGATGATGATGATGATGATGATGATGATGATGATGATGATGATGATGATGATGATGATGATGATGATGATGATGATGATGTTGCTGATGATGATGTTGCTGATGATGATGTTGCTGATGATGATGTTGTTGATGATGTTGCTGATGATGTTGCTGATGATGTTGCTGATGATGTTGCTGATGATGTTGATGATGATGTTGATGATGATGTTGATGATGATGTTGATGATGATGTTGATGATGATGTTGCTGATGATGTTGCTGATGATGTTGCTGATGATGTTGCTGATGATGTTGCTGATGATGTTGCTGGTGATGTTGCTGATGATGTTGCTGATGATGTTGCTGATGATGACGTGAGACGGTGTGGTATGCCCGGAGGCGGTGTTGTATGCCCGGAGGCGGTGTTGTATGCCCGGAGGCGGTGTGGTATGCCCGGAGGCGGTGTTGTATGCCCGGAGGCGGTGTTGTATGCCCGGAGGCGGTGTGGTATGCCCGGAGGCGGTGTTGTATGCCCGGAGGCGGTGTTGTATGCCCTGAGGCGGTCTGGTATGCCCGGAGGCGGTGTAGTATGCCCGGAGGCGGTGTTGTATGCCCGGAGGCGGTGTGGTATGCCCGGAGGCGGTGCAGTATGCCCGGAGGCGGTGTTGTATGCCCGGAGGCGGTGTGGTATGCCCGGAGGCGGTGTAGTATGCCCGGAGGCGGTGTTGTATGCCCGGAGGCGGTGTGGTATGCCCGGAGGCGGTGTAGTATGCCCGGAGGCGGTGTTGTATGCCCGGAGGCGGTGTGGTATGCCCGGAGGCGGTACAACACCGCCTCCGGGCATGATGATGATAATGATGATGATGATGATGATGATGATGATGATGATGATGATGATGATGATGATGATGATGATGATGATGATGATGATGATGATGATGATGATGATGATGATGATGGTGATGATGATGATGATGATGATGATGATGATGATGATGATGATGATGATGATGATGATGATGATGATGATGATGATGATGTTGCTGATGATGATGTTGCTGATGATGATGTTGCTGATGATGATGTTGTTGATGATGTTGCTGATGATGTTGCTGATGATGTTGCTGATGATGTTGCTGATGATGTTGATGATGATGTTGATGATGATGTTGATGATGATGTTGATGATGATGTTGATGATGATGTTGATGATGATGTTGATGATGATGTTGATGATGATGTTGATGTTGATGATGATTTTAATGATGATGTTGATGATGATGTTGATGATGATGTTGCTGATGATGTTGCTGATGATGTTGCTGATGATGTTGCTGGTGATGTTGCTGATGATGTTGCTGATGATGTTGCTGATGATGTTGCTGATGATGACGTGAGACGGTGTGGTATGCCCGTTTGCGGTGTTGTATACCCGGAGGCGGTGTTGTATGCCCGGAGGCGGTGTGGTATGCCCGGAGGCGGTGTTGTATGCCCGGAGGCGGTGTTGTATGCCCGGAGGCGGTGTAGTATGCCCGGAGGCGGTGTAGTATGCCCGGAGGCGGTGTTGTATGCCCGGAGGCGGTGTGGTATGCCCGGAGGCGGTGTAGTATGCCCGGAGGCGGTGTTGTATGCCCGGAGGCGGTGTGGTATGCCCGGAGGCGGTACAACACCGCCTCCGGGCATGATGATGATAATGATGATGATGATGATGATGATGATGATGATGATGATGATGATGATGATGATGATGATGATGATGATGATGATGATGATGATGATGATGATGATGATGATGATGATGATGATGATGATGATGATGATGATGATGATGATGATGATGATGATGATGATGATGATGATGATGATGATGATGATGATGATGATGATGATGATGATGATGATGATGATGATGATGATGATGATGTTGCTGATGATGATGTTGCTGATGATGATGTTGCTGATGATGATGTTGTTGATGATGTTGCTGATGATGTTGCTGATGATGTTGCTGATGATGTTGCTGATGATGTTGATGATGATGTTGATGATGATGTTGATGATGATGTTGATGATGATGTTGCTGATGATGTTGCTGATGATGTTGCTGATGATGTTGCTGATGATGTTGCTGATGATGTTGCTGATGATGTTGCTGGTGATGTTGCTGATGATGTTGCTGATGATGTTGCTGATGATGACGTGAGACGGTGTGGTATGCCCGGAGGCGGTGTTGTATGCCCGGAGGCGGTGTTGTATGCCCGGAGGCGGTGTGGTATGCCCGGAGGCGGTGTTGTATGCCCGGAGGCGGTGTTGTATGCCCTGAGGCGGTCTGGTATGCCCGGAGGCGGTGTAGTATGCCCGGAGGCGGTGTTGTATGCCCGGAGGCGGTGTGGTATGCCCGGAGGCGGTGCAGTATGCCCGGAGGCGGTGTTGTATGCCCGGAGGCGGTGTTGTATGCCCGGAGGCGGTGTAGTATGCCCGGAGGCGGTGTTGTATGCCCGGAGGCGGTGTGGTATGCCCGGAAGCGGTGTAGTATGCCCGGAGGCGGTGTTGTATGCCCGGAGGCGGTGTGGTATGCCCGGAGGCGGTACAAAACACCGCCTCCAGGCATGATGATGATAATGATGATGATGATGATGATGATGATGATGATGATGATGATGATGATGATGATGATGATGATGATGATGATGATGATGATGATGATGATGATGATGATGATGATGATGATGATGATGATGATGATGATGATGATGATGATGATGATGATGATGATGATGATGATGATGATGATGATGATGATGATGATGATGATGATGATGTTGCTGATGATGATGTTGCTGATGATGATGTTGCTGATGATGATGTTGTTGATGATGTTGATGATGATGTTGCTGATGATGTTGCTGATGATGTTGCTGATGATGTTGATGATGATGTTGATGATGATGTTGATGATGATGTTGATGATGATGTTGATGATGATGTTGCTGATGATGTTGCTGATGATGTTGCTGATGATGTTGCTGATGATGTTGCTGATGATGTTGCTGGTGATGTTGCTGATGATGTTGCTGATGATGTTGCTGATGATGACGTGAGACGGTGTGGTATGCCCGGAGGCGGTGTTGTATGCCCGGAGGCGGTGTTGTATGCCCGGAGGCGGTGTGGTATGCCCGGAGGCGGTGTTGTATGCCCGGAGGCGGTGTTGTATGCCCTGAGGCGGTCTGGTATGCCCGGAGGCGGTGTAGTATGCCCGGAGGCGGTGTTGTATGCCCGGAGGCGGTGTGGTATGCCCGGAGGCGGTGCAGTATGCCCGGAGGCGGTGTTGTATGCCCGGAGGCGGTGTGGTATGCCCGGAGGCGGTGTAGTATGCCCGGAGGCGGTGTTGTATGCCCGGAGGCGGTGTGGTATGCCCGGAGGCGGTGTAGTATGCCCGGAGGCGGTGTTGTATGCCCGGAGGCGGTGTGGTATGCCCGGAGGCGGTACAACACCGCCTCCGGGCATGATGATGATAATGATGATGATGATGATGATGATGATGATGATGATGATGATGATGATGATGATGATGATGATGATGATGATGATGATGATGATGATGATGATGATGATGATGATGATGATGATGATGATGATGATGATGATGATGATGATGATGATGATGATGATGATGATGATGATGATGATGATGATGATGATGATGATGATGATGATGATGATGATGATGTTTCTGATGATGATGTTGCTGATGATGATGTTGCTGATGATGATGTTGTTGATGATGTTGCTGATGATGTTGCTGATGATGTTGCTGATGATGTTGCTGATGATGTTGATGATGATGTTGATGATGATGTTGATGATGATGTTGATGATGATGTTGATGATGATGTTGCTGATGATGTTGCTGATGATGTTACTGATGATGTTGCTGATGATGTTGCTGATGATGTTGCTGGTGATGTTGCTGATGATGTTGCTGATGATGTTGCTGATGATGACGTGAGACGGTGTGGTATGCCCGGAGGCGGTGTTGTATGCCCGGAGGCGGTGTTGTATGCCCGGAGGCGGTGTGGTATGCCCGGAGGCGGTGTTGTATGCCCGGAGGCGGTGTTGTATGCCCGGAGGCGGTGTGGTATGCCCGGAGGCGGTGTTGTATGCCCGGAGGCGGTGTTGTATGCCCTGAGGCGGTCTGGTATGCCCGGAGGCGGTGTAGTATGCCCGGAGGCGGTGTTGTATGCCCGGAGGCGGTGTGGTATGCCCGGAGGCGGTGCAGTATGCCCGGAGGCGGTGTTGTATGCCCGGAGGGGGTGTTGTATGCCCGGAGGCGGTGTAGTATGCCCGGAGGCGGTGTTGTATGCCCGGAGGCGGTGTGGTATGCCCGGAAGCGGTGTAGTATGCCCGGAGGCGGTGTTGTATGCCCGGAGGCGGTGTGGTATGCCCGGAGGCGGTACAACACCGCCTCCGGGCATGATGATGATAATGATGATGATGATGATGATGATGATGATGATGATGATGATGATGATGATGATGATGATGATGATGATGATGATGATGATGATGATGATGATGATGATGATGATGATGATGATGATGATGATGATGATGATGATGATGATGATGATGATGATGATGATGATGATGTGTGCTGATGATGATGTTGCTGATGATGATGTTGCTGATGATGATGTTGTTGATGATGTTGCTCATGATGTTGCTGATGATGTTGCTGATGATGTTGCTGATGATGTTGATGATGATGTTGATGATGATGTTGATGATGATGTTGATGATGATGTTGATGATGATGTTGCTGATGATGTTGCTGATGATGTTGCTGATGATGTTGCTGATGATGTTGCTGGTGATGTTGCTGATGATGTTGCTGATGATGTTGCTGATGATGACGTGAGACGGTGTGGTATGCCCGGAGGCGGTGTGGTATGCCCGGAGGCGGTGTTGTATGCCCGGAGGCGATGTTGTATGCCCTGAGGCGGTCTGGTATGCCCGGAGGCGGTGTAGTATGCCCGGAGGCGGTGTTGTATGCCCGGAGGCGGAGTGGTATGCCCGGAGGCGGTGCAGTATGCCCGGAGGCGGTGTTGTATGCCCGGAGGCGGTGTGGTATGCCCGGAGGCGGTGTAGTATGCCCGGAGGCGGTGTTGTATGCCTGGAGGCGGTGTGGTATGCCCGGAGGCGGTGTAGTATGCCCGGAGGCGGTGTTGTATGCCCGGAGGCGGTGTGGTATGCCCGGAGGCGGTACAACACCGCCTCCGGGCATGATGATGATAATGATGATGATGATGATGATGATGATGATGATGATGATGATGATGATGATGATGATGATGATGATGATGATGATGATGATGATGATGATGATGATGATGATGGTGATGATGATGATGATGATGATGATGATGATGATGATGATGATGATGATGATGATGATGATGATGATGATGATGATGATGTTGCTGATGATGATGTTGCTGATGATGATGTTGCTGATGATGATGTTGTTGATGATGTTGCTGATGATGTTGCTGATGATGTTGCTGATGATGTTGCTGATGATGTTGATGATGATGTTGATGATGATGTTGATGATGATGTTGATGATGATGTTGATGATGATGTTGATGATGATGTTGATGATGATGTTGATGATGATGTTGATGTTGATGATGATGTTAATGATGATGTTGATGATGATGTTGATGATGATGTTGCTGATGATGTTGCTGATGATGTTGCTGATGATGTTGCTGGTGATGTTGCTGATGATGTTGCTGATGATGTTGCTGATGATGTTGCTGATGATGACGTGAGACGGTGTGGTATGCCCGTTTGCGGTGTTGTATACCCGGAGGCGGTGTTGTATGCCCGGAGGCGGTGTGGTATGCCCGGAGGCGGTGTTGTATGCCCGGAGGCGGTGTTGTATGCCCGGAGGCGGTGTAGTATGCCCGGAGGCGGTGTAGTATGCCCGGAGGCGGTGTTGTATGACCGGAGGCGGTGTGGTATGCCCGGAGGCGGTGTAGTATGCCCGGAGGCGGTGTTGTATGCCCGGAGGCGGTGTGGTATGCCCGGAGGCGGTACAACACCGCCTCCGGGCATGATGATGATAATGATGATGATGATGATGATGATGATGATGATGATGATGATGATGATGATGATGATGATGATGATGATGATGATGATGATGATGATGATGATGATGATGATGATGATGATGATGATGATGATGATGATGATGATGATGATGATGATGATGATGATGATGATGATGATGATGATGATGATGATGATGATGATGATGATGATGATGATGATGATGATGTTGCTGATGATGATGTTGCTGATGATGATGTTGCTGATGATGATGTTGTTGATGATGTTGCTGATGATGTTGCTGATGATGTTGCTGATGATGTTGCTGATGATGTTGATGATGATGTTGATGATGATGTTGATGATGATGTTGATGATGATGTTGCTGATGATGTTGCTGATGATGTTGCTGATGATGTTGCTGATGATGTTGCTGATGATGTTGCTGATGATGTTGCTGGTGATGTTGCTGATGATGTTGCTGATGATGTTGCTGATGATGACGTGAGACGGTGTGGTATGCCCGGAGGCGGTGTTGTATGCCCGGAGGCGGTGTTGTATGCCCGGAAGCGGTGTGGTATGCCCGGAGGCGGTGTTGTATGCCCGGAGGCGGTGTTGTATGCCCTGAGGCGGTCTGGTATGCCCGGAGGCGGTGTAGTATGCCCGGAGGCGGTGTTGTATGCCCGGAGGCGGTGTGGTATGCCCGGAGGCGGTGCAGTATGCCCGGAGGCGGTGTTGTATGCCCGGAGGCGGTGTTGTATGCCCGGAGGCGGTGTAGTATGCCCGGAGGCGGTGTTGTATGCCCGGAGGCGGTGTGGTATGCCCGGAAGCGGTGTAGTATGCCCGGAGGCGGTGTTGTATGCCCGGAGGCGGTGTGGTATGCCCGGAGGCGGTACAACACCGCCTCCAGGCATGATGATGATAATGATGATGATGATGATGATGATGATGATGATGATGATGATGATGATGATGATGATGATGATGATGATGATGATGATGATGATGATGATGACGATGATGATGATGATGATGATGATGATGATGATGATGATGATGATGATGATGATGATGATGATGATGATGATGATGATGATGATGATGATGATGATGATGTTGCTGATGATGATGTTGCTGATGATGATGTTGCTGATGATGATGTTGTTGATGATGTTGCTGATGATGTTGCTGATGATGTTGCTGATGATGTTGCTGATGATGTTGATGATGATGTTGATGATGATGTTGATGATGATGTTGATGATGATGTTGATGATGATGTTGCTGATGATGTTGCTGATGATGTTGCTGATGATGTTGCTGATGATGTTGCTGATGATGTTGCTGGTGATGTTGCTGATGATGTTGCTGATGATGTTGCTGATGATGACGTGAGACGGTGTGGTATGCCCGGAGGCGGTGTTGTATGCCCGGAGGCGGTGTTGTATGCCCGGAGGCGGTGTGGTATGCCCGGAGGCGGTGTTGTATGCCCGGAGGCGGTGTTGTATGCCCGGAGGCGGTGTGGTATGCCCGGAGGCGGTGTTGTATGCCCGGAGGCGGTGTTGTATGCCCTGAGGCGGTCTGGTATGCCCGGAGGCGGTGTAGTATGCCCGGAGGCGGTGTTGTATGCCCGGAGGCGGTGTGGTATGCCCGGAGGCGGTGCAGTATGCCCGGAGGCGGTGTTGTATGCCCGGAGGCGGTGTGGTATGCCCGGAGGCGGTGTAGTATGCCCGGAGGCGGTGTTGTATGCCCGGAGGCGGTGTGGTATGCCCGGAGGCGGTGTAGTATGCCCGGAGGCGGTGTTGTATGCCCGCAGGCGGTGTGGTATGCCCGGAGGCGGTACAACACCGCCTCCGGGCATGATGATGATAATGATGATGATGATGATGATGATGATGATGATGATGATGATGATGATGATGATGATGATGATGATGATGATGATGATGATGATGATGATGATGATGATGATGATGATGATGATGATGATGATGATGATGATGATGATGATGATGATGATGATGATGATGATGTTGCTGATGATGATGTTGCTGATGATGATGTTGCTGATGATGATGTTGTTGATGATGTTGCTGATGATGTTGCTGATGATGTTGCTGATGATGTTGCTGATGATGTTGATGATGATGTTGATGATGATGTTGATGATGATGTTGATGATGATGTTGATGATGATGTTGCTGATGATGTTGCTGATGATGTTGCTGATGATGTTGCTGATGATGTTGCTGATGATGTTGCTGGTGATGTTGCTGATGATGTTGCTGATGATGTTGCTGATGATGACGTGAGACGGTGTGGTATGCCCGGAGGCGGTGTGGTATGCCCGGAGGCGGTGTTGTATGCCCGGAGGCGATGTTGTATGCCCTGAGGCGGTCTGGTATGCCCGGAGGCGGTGTAGTATGCCCGGAGGCGGTGTTGTATGCCCGGAGGCGGTGTGGTATGCCCGGAGGCGGTGCAGTATGCCCGGAGGCGGTGTTGTATGCCCGGAGGCGGTGTGGTATGCCCGGAGGCGGTGTAGTATGCCCGGAGGCGGTGTTGTATGCCTGGAGGCGGTGTGGTATGCCCGGAGGCGGTGTAGTATGCCCGGAGGCGGTGTTGTATGCCCGGAGGCGGTGTGGTATGCCCGGAGGCGGTACAACACCGCCTCCGGGCATGATGATGATAATGATGATGATGATGATGATGATGATGATGATGATGATGATGATGATGATGATGATGATGATGATGATGATGATGATGATGATGATGATGATGATGATGATGATGATGATGATGATGATGATGATGATGATGATGATGATGATGATGATGATGATGATGATGATGATGATGATGATGATGATGATGATGTTGCTGATGATGATGTTGCTGATGATGATGTTGCTGATGATGATGTTGTTGATGATGTTGCTGATGATGTTGCTGATGATGTTGCTGATGATGTTGCTGATGATGTTGATGATGATGTTGATGATGATGTTGATGATGATGTTGATGATGATGTTGATGATGATGTTGATGATGATGTTGATGATGATGTTGATGATGATGTTGATGTTGATGATGATGTTAATGATGATGTTGATGATGATGTTGATGATGATGTTGCTGATGATGTTGCTGATGATGTTGCTGATGATGTTGCTGGTGATGTTGCTGATGATGTTGCTGATGATGTTGCTGATGATGTTGCTGATGATGACGTGAGACGGTGTGGTATGCCCGTTTGCGGTGTTGTATACCCGGAGGCGGTGTTGTATGCCCGGAGGCGGTGTGGTATGCCCGGAGGCGGTGTTGTATGCCCGGAGGCGGTGTTGTATGCCCGGAGGCGGTGTAGTATGCCCGGAGGCGGTGTAGTATGCCCGGAGGCGGTGTTGTATGCCCGGAGGCGGTGTGGTATGCCCGGAGGCGGTGTAGTATGCCCGGAGGCGGTGTTGTATGCCCGGAGGCGGTGTGGTATGCCCGGAGGCGGTACAACACCGCCTCCGGGCATGATGATGATAATGATGATGATGATGATGATGATGATGATGATGATGATGATGATGATGATGATGATGATGATGATGATGATGATGATGATGATGATGATGATGATGATGATGATGATGATGATGATGATGATGATGATGATGATGATGATGATGATGATGATGATGATGATGATGATGATGATGATGATGATGATGATGATGATGTTGCTGATGATGATGTTGCTGATGATGATGTTGCTGATGATGATGTTGTTGATGATGTTGCTGATGATGTTGCTGATGATGTTGCTGATGATGTTGCTGATGATGTTGATGATGATGTTGATGATGATGTTGATGATGATGTTGATGATGATGTTGCTGATGATGTTGCTGATGATGTTGCTGATGATGTTGCTGATGTTGTTGCTGATGATGTTGCTGATGATGTTGCTGGTGATGTTGCTGATGATGTTGCTGATGATGTTGCTGATGATGACGTGAGACGGTGTGGTATGCCCGGAGGCGGTGTTGTATGCCCGGAGGCGGTGTTGTATGCCCGGAGGCGGTGTGGTATGCCCGGAGGCGGTGTTGTATGCCCGGAGGCGGTGTTGTATGCCCTGAGGCGGTCTGGTATGCCCGGAGGCGGTGTAGTATGCCCGGAGGCGGTGTTGTATGCCCGGAGGCGGTGTGGTATGCCCGGAGGCGGTGCAGTATGCCCGGAGGCGGTGTTGTATGCCCGGAGGCGGTGTTGTATGCCCGGAGGCGGTGTAGTATGCCCGGAGGCGGTGTTGTATGCCCGGAGGCGGTGTGGTATGCCCGGAAGCGGTGTAGTATGCCCGGAGGCGGTGTTGTATGCCCGGAGGCGGTGTGGTATGCCCGGAGGCGGTACAACACCGCCTCCGGGCATGATGATGATAATGATGATGATGATGATGATGATGATGATGATGATGATGATGATGATGATGATGATGATGATGATGATGATGATGATGATGATGATGATGATGATGATGATGATGATGATGATGATGATGATGATGATGATGATGATGATGATGATGATGATGATGATGATGATGATGATGATGATGATGTTGCTGATGATGATGTTGCTGATGATGATGTTGCTGATGATGATGTTGTTGATGATGTTGCTCATGATGTTGCTGATGATGTTGCTGATGATGTTGCTGATGATGTTGATGATGATGTTGATGATGATGTTGATGATGATGTTGATGATGATGTTGATGATGATGTTGCTGATGATGTTGCTGATGATGTTGCTGATGATGTTGCTGATGATGTTGCTGGTGATGTTGCTGATGATGTTGCTGATGATGTTGCTGATGATGACGTGAGACGGTGTGGTATGCCCGGAGGCGGTGTGGTATGCCCGGAGGCGGTGTTGTATGCCCGGAGGCGATGTTGTATGCCCTGAGGCGGTCTGGTATGCCCGGAGGCGGTGTAGTATGCCCGGAGGCGGTGTTGTATGCCCGGAGGCGGAGTGGTATGCCCGGAGGCGGTGCAGTATGCCCGGAGGCGGTGTTGTATGCCCGGAGGCGGTGTGGTATGCCCGGAGGCGGTGTAGTATGCCCGGAGGCGGTGTTGTATGCCTGGAGGCGGTGTGGTATGCCCGGAGGCGGTGTAGTATGCCCGGAGGCGGTGTTGTATGCCCGGAGGCGGTGTGGTATGCCCGGAGGCGGTACAACACCGCCTCCGGGCATGATGATGATAATGATGATGATGATGATGATGATGATGATGATGATGATGATGATGATGATGATGATGATGATGATGATGATGATGATGATGATGATGATGATGATGATGATGATGGTGATGATGATGATGATGATGATGATGATGATGATGATGATGATGATGATGATGATGATGATGATGATGATGATGATGATGTTGCTGATGATGATGTTGCTGATGATGATGTTGCTGATGATGATGTTGTTGATGATGTTGCTGATGATGTTGCTGATGATGTTGCTGATGATGTTGCTGATGATGTTGATGATGATGTTGATGATGATGTTGATGATGATGTTGATGATGATGTTGATGATGATGTTGATGATGATGTTGATGATGATGTTGATGATGATGTTGATGTTGATGATGATGTTAATGATGATGTTGATGATGATGTTGATGATGATGTTGCTGATGATGTTGCTGATGATGTTGCTGATGATGTTGCTGGTGATGTTGCTGATGATGTTGCTGATGATGTTGCTGATGATGTTGCTGATGATGACGTGAGACGGTGTGGTATGCCCGTTTGCGGTGTTGTATACCCGGAGGCGGTGTTGTATGCCCGGAGGCGGTGTGGTATGCCCGGAGGCGGTGTTGTATGCCCGGAGGCGGTGTTGTATGCCCGGAGGCGGTGTAGTATGCCCGGAGGCGGTGTAGTATGCCCGGAGGCGGTGTTGTATGACCGGAGGCGGTGTGGTATGCCCGGAGGCGGTGTAGTATGCCCGGAGGCGGTGTTGTATGCCCGGAGGCGGTGTGGTATGCCCGGAGGCGGTACAACACCGCCTCCGGGCATGATGATGATAATGATGATGATGATGATGATGATGATGATGATGATGATGATGATGATGATGATGATGATGATGATGATGATGATGATGATGATGATGATGATGATGATGATGATGATGATGATGATGATGATGATGATGATGATGATGATGATGATGATGATGATGATGATGATGATGATGATGATGATGATGATGATGATGATGATGATGATGATGATGATGATGTTGCTGATGATGATGTTGCTGATGATGATGTTGCTGATGATGATGTTGTTGATGATGTTGCTGATGATGTTGCTGATGATGTTGCTGATGATGTTGCTGATGATGTTGATGATGATGTTGATGATGATGTTGATGATGATGTTGATGATGATGTTGCTGATGATGTTGCTGATGATGTTGCTGATGATGTTGCTGATGATGTTGCTGATGATGTTGCTGATGATGTTGCTGGTGATGTTGCTGATGATGTTGCTGATGATGTTGCTGATGATGACGTGAGACGGTGTGGTATGCCCGGAGGCGGTGTTGTATGCCCGGAGGCGGTGTTGTATGCCCGGAAGCGGTGTGGTATGCCCGGAGGCGGTGTTGTATGCCCGGAGGCGGTGTTGTATGCCCTGAGGCGGTCTGGTATGCCCGGAGGCGGTGTAGTATGCCCGGAGGCGGTGTTGTATGCCCGGAGGCGGTGTGGTATGCCCGGAGGCGGTGCAGTATGCCCGGAGGCGGTGTTGTATGCCCGGAGGCGGTGTTGTATGCCCGGAGGCGGTGTAGTATGCCCGGAGGCGGTGTTGTATGCCCGGAGGCGGTGTGGTATGCCCGGAAGCGGTGTAGTATGCCCGGAGGCGGTGTTGTATGCCCGGAGGCGGTGTGGTATGCCCGGAGGCGGTACAACACCGCCTCCAGGCATGATGATGATAATGATGATGATGATGATGATGATGATGATGATGATGATGATGATGATGATGATGATGATGATGATGATGATGATGATGATGATGATGATGACGATGATGATGATGATGATGATGATGATGATGATGATGATGATGATGATGATGATGATGATGATGATGATGATGATGATGATGATGATGATGATGATGATGTTGCTGATGATGATGTTGCTGATGATGATGTTGCTGATGATGATGTTGTTGATGATGTTGCTGATGATGTTGCTGATGATGTTGCTGATGATGTTGCTGATGATGTTGATGATGATGTTGATGATGATGTTGATGATGATGTTGATGATGATGTTGATGATGATGTTGCTGATGATGTTGCTGATGATGTTGCTGATGATGTTGCTGATGATGTTGCTGATGATGTTGCTGGTGATGTTGCTGATGATGTTGCTGATGATGTTGCTGATGATGACGTGAGACGGTGTGGTATGCCCGGAGGCGGTGTTGTATGCCCGGAGGCGGTGTTGTATGCCCGGAGGCGGTGTGGTATGCCCGGAGGCGGTGTTGTATGCCCGGAGGCGGTGTTGTATGCCCGGAGGCGGTGTGGTATGCCCGGAGGCGGTGTTGTATGCCCGGAGGCGGTGTTGTATGCCCTGAGGCGGTCTGGTATGCCCGGAGGCGGTGTAGTATGCCCGGAGGCGGTGTTGTATGCCCGGAGGCGGTGTGGTATGCCCGGAGGCGGTGCAGTATGCCCGGAGGCGGTGTTGTATGCCCGGAGGCGGTGTGGTATGCCCGGAGGCGGTGTAGTATGCCCGGAGGCGGTGTTGTATGCCCGGAGGCGGTGTGGTATGCCCGGAGGCGGTGTAGTATGCCCGGAGGCGGTGTTGTATGCCCGCAGGCGGTGTGGTATGCCCGGAGGCGGTACAACACCGCCTCCGGGCATGATGATGATAATGATGATGATGATGATGATGATGATGATGATGATGATGATGATGATGATGATGATGATGATGATGATGATGATGATGATGATGATGATGATGATGATGATGATGATGATGATGATGATGATGATGATGATGATGATGATGATGATGATGATGTTGCTGATGATGATGTTGCTGATGATGATGTTGCTGATGATGATGTTGTTGATGATGTTGCTGATGATGTTGCTGATGATGTTGCTGATGATGTTGCTGATGATGTTGATGATGATGTTGATGATGATGTTGATGATGATGTTGATGATGATGTTGATGATGATGTTGCTGATGATGTTGCTGATGATGTTGCTGATGATGTTGCTGATGATGTTGCTGATGATGTTGCTGGTGATGTTGCTGATGATGTTGCTGATGATGTTGCTGATGATGACGTGAGACGGTGTGGTATGCCCGGAGGCGGTGTGGTATGCCCGGAGGCGGTGTTGTATGCCCGGAGGCGATGTTGTATGCCCTGAGGCGGTCTGGTATGCCCGGAGGCGGTGTAGTATGCCCGGAGGCGGTGTTGTATGCCCGGAGGCGGTGTGGTATGCCCGGAGGCGGTGCAGTATGCCCGGAGGCGGTGTTGTATGCCCGGAGGCGGTGTGGTATGCCCGGAGGCGGTGTAGTATGCCCGGAGGCGGTGTTGTATGCCTGGAGGCGGTGTGGTATGCCCGGAGGCGGTGTAGTATGCCCGGAGGCGGTGTTGTATGCCCGGAGGCGGTGTGGTATGCCCGGAGGCGGTACAACACCGCCTCCGGGCATGATGATGATAATGATGATGATGATGATGATGATGATGATGATGATGATGATGATGATGATGATGATGATGATGATGATGATGATGATGATGATGATGATGATGATGATGATGATGATGATGATGATGATGATGATGATGATGATGATGATGATGATGATGATGATGATGATGATGATGATGATGATGATGATGTTGCTGATGATGATGTTGCTGATGATGATGTTGCTGATGATGATGTTGTTGATGATGTTGCTGATGATGTTGCTGATGATGTTGCTGATGATGTTGCTGATGATGTTGATGATGATGTTGATGATGATGTTGATGATGATGTTGATGATGATGTTGATGATGATGTTGATGATGATGTTGATGATGATGTTGATGATGATGTTGATGTTGATGATGATGTTAATGATGATGTTGATGATGATGTTGATGATGATGTTGCTGATGATGTTGCTGATGATGTTGCTGATGATGTTGCTGGTGATGTTGCTGATGATGTTGCTGATGATGTTGCTGATGATGTTGCTGATGATGACGTGAGACGGTGTGGTATGCCCGTTTGCGGTGTTGTATACCCGGAGGCGGTGTTGTATGCCCGGAGGCGGTGTGGTATGCCCGGAGGCGGTGTTGTATGCCCGGAGGCGGTGTTGTATGCCCGGAGGCGGTGTAGTATGCCCGGAGGCGGTGTAGTATGCCCGGAGGCGGTGTTGTATGCCCGGAGGCGGTGTGGTATGCCCGGAGGCGGTGTAGTATGCCCGGAGGCGGTGTTGTATGCCCGGAGGCGGTGTGGTATGCCCGGAGGCGGTACAACACCGCCTCCGGGCATGATGATGATAATGATGATGATGATGATGATGATGATGATGATGATGATGATGATGATGATGATGATGATGATGATGATGATGATGATGATGATGATGATGATGATGATGATGATGATGATGATGATGATGATGATGATGATGATGATGATGATGATGATGATGATGATGATGATGATGATGATGATGATGATGATGATGATGATGATGATGATGATGATGTTGCTGATGATGATGTTGCTGATGATGATGTTGCTGATGATGATGTTGTTGATGATGTTGCTGATGATGTTGCTGATGATGTTGCTGATGATGTTGCTGATGATGTTGATGATGATGTTGATGATGATGTTGATGATGATGTTGATGATGATGTTGCTGATGATGTTGCTGATGATGTTGCTGATGATGTTGCTGATGTTGTTGCTGATGATGTTGCTGATGATGTTGCTGGTGATGTTGCTGATGATGTTGCTGATGATGTTGCTGATGATGACGTGAGACGGTGTGGTATGCCCGGAGGCGGTGTTGTATGCCCGGAGGCGGTGTTGTATGCCCGGAGGCG
>JAXIVJ010007214.1:0-62004 GCA_036785665.1 Chirona hameri | reverse complement strand
GAGCATGCTTTAAATGCGTCTTATTGAGGAATGCCTTCTTGCGCGTCTCGCTGCGCTCATTGGTTCGAAAGATAACCAGGGGTCTTATCCCCCCCCCCGCCCCCACAGTCAATGGCGTTCGAAATTTACGCCTTTGACTGGCAATACCACTGTTGCGGTATTGCCAGCATTTTATGCGGGGACAAACTTTATCCTCCATATTGCTAGGGTTGTTTGAACACGCTCAAAGATTCTTTGAAAATATCCAAAACGGCCTCGCGGAGCGCCGTTATTTTCAGGTCTACAGGGCATCGTATGATTGATTTCTTGCGCGCATTTTCTGATTTTGTTTTACCCGGGAGCATTCTAAGTCACGGTTCTATACATACAGCCGTTATCTGAGGTAGAACTAACCTATGTCAGGTCAAGCGGACCCCCCCCCCCAATAAAGTTCAAGCTAGACGGCAATGGGAGGTAATACGGTCACCCCTCTATACACAAAAATATACTATAGCTACGACACGGAAAACGGTGTCCTACGATTATATTTCCATCCAGGACTTGTAATGTCCGTTTCTAACACCGTCACTCTACTGTCGAAAAACTCCAGTGGCCAGTCATGACTCATGTGTATGGGTACGAAGGGAAATTTCACGCGCATCACGCAGCACTGAGACTATTTACATGCTCAAACTTAAATCGGCGTAAAATACGGCTTACAAATCAATGCCTCCAGATCGCAAGAGAAGGAAACAACTAAAAACTTCACATAGGAGAGAAGCATTGCCTCACCGATATTGCCCCCCCCCCCCCGATTTCGTCGTGCGACGTGACGAAGGTGGTATTATAGGTAGTCTACGGTTCGTATAACTAAACAAATTATCAGAAGCTGGGTTGTCCATGAATCATTGCGAATTAAACCTATATGTTTCAAGTACCTAACCTGAGGCCAGAGACAAGGACGGATAAAGAAAGGAAAAAAGTTGGTTTAGGGAGCAAATCCCAAAAAGTCTCACACACATATATTAAATTCACCGGATTTCGCCTCTTTATACATGAAGAGGTGATTTAAAACACACGCTTTTTAGTAAATGCTGCTTAGATTTTCTTTGAAATAGGAAACGTGTCAATTTGTTTGCCGATGTCAGGCGGTGTGGGAGGCTTAGCCGCTTTGCCCCCTATTGGATCCGCCAGCGGCCAAAAACATTGAAGGGGGGGGGGCGAAGGTAAACATTGCAGGGGGGGGGGGGGCGAGGGTACCATTGGGGCCAAACTCAACATTGGGTGGGGGGGGGGCGAGGGCCACCCCCAAAGTATATAAATTGACACCTATGCTCGCAGCCATCTATTGGTCCCCAGTCCGGCCAAAACGGCGGTAACATCAGCCATCTATTGGTCCCCAGCCCGGCCAAAACGGCGGTAACATCAGCCATCTATTGGTCCCCAGCCCGGCCAAAACGGCGGTAACATCAGCCATCTATTGGTCCCCAGCCCGGCCAAAACGGCGGTAACATCAGCCATCTATTGGTCCCCAGCCCGGCCAAAACGGCGGTAACATCAGCCATCTATTGGTCCCCAGCCCGGCCAAAACGGCGGTAACATCAGCCATCTATTGGTCCCCAGCCCGGCCAAAACGGCGGTAACATCAGCCATCTATTGGTCCCCAGCCCGGCCAAAACGCCGGTAACATCAGCCATCTATTGGTCCCCAGCCCGGCCAAAACGGCGGTAACATCAGCCATCTATTGGCCCCAGCCCGGCCAAAACGGCGGTAACATCAGCCATCTATTGGTCCCCATCCCGGCCAAAACGGCGGTAAAATCAACCATCTATTGGTCCCCAGTCCGGCCAAAACGGCGGTAACATCAGCCATCTATTGGTCCCCAGCCCGGCCAAAACGGCGGTAACATCAGCCATCTATTGGTCCCCAGCCCAGCCAAAACGGCGGTAACATCAGCCATCTATTGGTCCCCAGTCCGGCCAAAACGGCGGTAACATCAGCCATCTATTGGTCCCCAGCCCGGCCAAAACGCCGGTAACATTAGCCATCTATTGGTCCCCAGCCCGCCGGTAACATCAGCGCCACCGCACAGCAGCGGCAACATCCGGTAACCAGCATCAAAAGCCAAATGGGCACAAAACAATGTATTTAGATCTAAGATCAATAGGAGCAGTGTGAGGATTCATGAGGAGTGCACGAACAGCCATGCCAGAAAACGACACCGCCGCCGTTTTTTTTGTTGTTAGAGAAAACAAACACATAGGGTACGTCAACCCGGTCAATACCTACTATTTATCATTTGAAATATATCCCCTTGGTGAGGACAGTACCATAATCATGAGGAGTTCATGGGTGCACTTAATCGCGTGTTCTGACTCATAATCGAAGCATTATGACAAATGACACCGAATTCATTTTCATAACGCAACTACTATTGCATTGTATGTTTGAAAAGGCACCGTCTAATGGCACTTCAGCATGCATTGTCCACTTGGAGCATTACGCGTTTGACTTAAAATAAATTGCATGTTAACTCTGTGTAAGCCTACCAAGGGTACTGGTGAAAGGACGAATGGATACGTGATAATCTATATTATTAAACAGGTATCTTAAAAGGTACCTATCAAGCGATAATTGACAAACCAATGTTTTACAACATGCATGTCCAGGGGCGGAACTTTATATCTCTTTGGGAGGGCCCGAGCCACCCCCCCCCCCCATGCTGAGCTGAGCCCCCCAATGGTGCTCCGCCCCCCCCCAAATGTTTTCCAAAAGTTGTGCCCCTCCAAAATTGCATGGACTACCCGTACAGATTGTTCTGTTTTGAATTTTGCTTATTTCATCATATCAATATGTGATTCCATCTTAGGAGTATTCCATCTTGGAAGTATACGAGCAGTGATTCCATCTGCGACTGCTTTTTCGATTATGATATAATGAATAAGTTGGTAGCATGGATTGTCTCCTGATAACAAGTCCGTAGATACAAGGTGCAAGCGTTCAGATAAGCGAATAGCGGAGGGGAGCATGACGAATTAGCGATCGGAGTATTTTCTATAAATGGTGTTCAATGAAATTTGTTGTAAATTTATTGTTTGCCTAGAATAATAAGGTTAATGCAGCCTTTTTGGCTCCCTGGTATTGGAATATCCTAAATATCCAACATCCGTGCTAAAATAAAAGTTTGATACGGAGAAACATCGAGGGGATCGAGCCATCAAAGGACATCGGGTTATCGTGGCCAGGGGGGCCTAGGGTCCATGGCTCTTCCAGGAGGTTAACCGAGGTCGGCCTGAGGGGGTCCTTGGTTGACCTAAGGAGCTTTTGTTCGGCCTGAGGGGCCCTTTATCGGCTTGAGGAGGCCTCAGTTGGCCTGAGTGGCTCTCGATATGCCTGAGGGGACCTTTGTCGGCGTGAGGGGGCCCTGCGTGGGCCTGAGGGACCCTCGTTTGGCCTGAGGGGCTCTCGGTCAGCTTGAGGGGCCCTCAGTGGGCCTGAGGAACCCTCGGTCGGCCTGAGTGGCTCTCGTTCGGCCTGAGGGGACCTGAGCCAGCTTGAAGAGTTTTGTGTCGGTCTGAGGGGCCCTTGGTCGGTCTGATGGGCTCTCAGGCGGCCTAAGGGGTCATCGATCTGCCCGAGGGGGTCTTCTGACGGCCTTAGGCGGCTCTCGGTCGGCTTGAAGGGCCCTCGGTCGGCTTGGTTGACTTGAGGAGGTGCTTTTTCGGCCTGAGGAGTCGTCGGTCAGCTTAGGAGACCTTCGGTTTGCCTGAGGAGCCATTAGTCGGCCTGAGTGGCCCTCGGTCGGCCTATAGGGGTCCCTAGTGTGTCTGTGGGGCTCTTCTGTCGGCCTTAGGGGCTCTCGGTCGACTAAAGGGGCCCTTGGTCGACTTGAGGGGGCCTTTGGTCGGCCTTCTTCCTTCCGGCTAAGTTAATATACGAACACGTGCTGTTCTTTCTGGCGTACTTATTTGCGGCTGAAGGCTAGATATGCTTTGCAAGAGTTTCTGTCGATTTGTGCAATCGATTACATGAAGACATAACAGAGACCTTTCAACCTTTTGAGATACCGCCCCTTGAAGTATGGTAAAGAAGTGAAACGGAACAATGCCCCGAGGCTATTTTCATGTCGCTTGCCATAATGTGGGTTTCTTCGGCCCGATTGACGTCAAATTTGGTGGGTAGCCTCCGTTTGACGAATTCAATCACTTCCCGAGTTTTCAGCTAGACCTAATCTCGCATGACCTAGCATGACCTAGGAATAGTGTACGGCCCACAGATACGTATTACCTATAGGTAATACGGTGTTTTATAGATGTTCAGGGGCATAACACATATGTACAGGTGTTAACAGGTGACATTTATGGTTTCCATTGCGATCATGACCCGGGATGACCTTTTCAGAGGTCAACCGAGGTCACTGACCTTTGATGACCTGATATTTGTTTGACCTCTGAAAGTTGCTAGGACATTTTAGGATGCTGATTTCAAATTTGGCATCAATTTGATATCATTTTATATTCCACTGGGCATTTTTAATCGAAAGTCTTGCTCAATTAGGGGCGAATCGCCAGGGAGTCTACCCCTCCCCTCTGCACAGTCACGAGGGTATCAGACGTTCATGTATTGTGCCACTGGCGCCTGCAATGCTGAACGCCGGCAATCTGTGTGTAACCGCTTTTCGAGGCACCCCTGACGTATCATGGATTTTAGAGTCGGTATAAGGACACTGCATCTTTTTTCCTATTGACATAGGGAGGGGGGAGGGGGGGTATCGTGCGATAGCGAGGTGACAATGACTGCGCGCTGTGCGAGGGAGATTACGAATCTCGACTAATGACGCGCTGAGGAATACTGGCGTCGATATCCAAAGATTATATGTGAGATCATAAACAGCAACGACTGTAAAACAACATAGAATGGCAGTACATTGTATTCATGAGGAGTCGATATTTTTCGTTACACGTACTTTCCAGTCCGTTAATGAATTGTTCATAAATTACGTCACGCTCAGGGGAGGGGGGGGGGGGGGGGGTTGGGTTGTCACCAGCCAAAGCGTACCATGGTTGATATGGTTGATAACATGTGTTGAAAAATAGTCAAAATAGCGTAACGTAATTTATGAATGATCTTTAACATCATAAACAGCAACGTTATATATATCCGCATTCATCATGACGGCTGTTTTGTGTTTATCCACAGTTGCAAAACATACTTGGCTGTGAAATGTTCTTAAAATATACGGGAGGTTAAAAGTCATCTTGGTCAGCGGAGGTCTGTGACTTCGGTTGACCTGCGACAGAGCATGGCCCCAATTGAGCATATAATTATGCAAAATATGGGTGCCAATTTGAAATATGCGTCACAAAATGTCCTAGAAGCTATCAAAGTCGAAAAATGTCATCTCAGGTCATCGGAGGTCAGTGACCTCGGTTGACGTGTGAAAGTGCATGACCCCAGTAGAATATACAATTATGTAAAATGGATGCCAAATTCGAAATCAGCGTCCTAAAATGTCCTAGAAACTTCCAGAGGCCAAAAAAGTCATCTCAGGTCATCATAGGTCAGTGACCCCGGTTAACATCTGAAAAGGTCATCCGGGGTCATGATCCCAATGGAAACCATAAATGTCACCTGTTAACACCTGTGCATATGTGTTGTGCTCCTGATTCCTGAACATCTATAAAACCGTATTACCTATAGGTAATACGTATCTGTGGGACATACACTATTCCTAGGTCATGCTAGGTCATGCGAGGTCAGGTCAATCTGAAAACCTGGGAAGTGATTTAATTCGGCAAACGGAAGCTACCCACCAAATTTGACCTCAATTGGGTTAAAGAAACCCACATTATGGCAAGCGACATGAAAATAGTATCGGGGCATTGCTCCGTTTCACTTCCTTACCATACTCAAAGAGCGGTATCACAAAAAGTTGTAAAGACCTTCTTTTTTGCACGTTCTTAGAGAATGTATTGTGCCAAGTTTGGACTAGTGCTAAGCAGGACAACTTGTATAAAAAATACATTTTATGATTTTGACCTCGTCAGGTCAAAGGTCATATTGAGGTCACGTGAATTTTTCCCCTTTTCCGAATGGTCCAACCCTGTGGGAGTATTCGATATTAGCTGTATTCCGCTAAGTCAATTAGCACAGAAGATATATGCGTTTCATTGATATGAAGTACGCCAAAAAATAGTGACCTTGGATGACCTCTAAATTTGACCCTTGAGGTCACCTGGAGCTAAAAGTGTGTGTGTATGTTTCTTTCACTCGACACTACAGGTATGCCAATTTTCATCCAAATCGAAGGGGGTCGGGGATTTTTTGGACGGCCAGACTGAACCCCGATATGAGTGAAAAGACGGTCGACGTCGTGATGCGCATGGAAATAGAAAAACAATCATTCACTGCGAAATAATTAACGCAGGTCTAACTATTTGTACCATTTGTGTTTCCACCACTTCTCCAATTTAGGTGTTTTAATGTAACAAAAACATGCTTGTCTTTCTAAAACCCAACACTGTCCAGCTTCATTCTTTGTTCCAATCGCGCACTTATGTTTCTTATTCTGCGCTCGGATTGTGACAATGAATTATTCAATTGCCGCATATTACATGGTCTCCTCATGTAACCACGTATGATGTTCGTTGCGGTCGCCACACACTGGCACGAGAGAACGGCCCGGGTGCGATACACAAACCAGAGACATTCTCCAGCCATGTTGGCACAAAGTGTGAGCGAAGGGAGGAGGCGACGCAAGTGACGGCACACCTGACCAAACCGACGCGGCCGTCACATCATGCTCCACCACCCCTCCCCCCCCCCCCCCCCCATCTCTTTCAGTGTCGTGACAGCTCGCACACCCATATACAAACATTGTCGAAACAGGATTGAGGATACACTAAATGAGTGACACAGACATGAAGAGACTGCGCCGTCAGGAGCGACAACGGACGGTGCACCCGCCATGTATACCCGACTGGGGGAGTAGCCTTAAAGGAATAGGTCACCTTGAAAGTTGTCTTGAAATTCAACCATACTCTTGAGCTCAAAACTGCAAATATGACTTTGGTTTGGACAACTGATGGATATACGTGAAGAAAGAAGTAAGCTTCTCTTTCCATTGCACGAGAAATTGTACGATAGCAGCTGGCGTTCTGGCTCCGCCCCGCCTGACGCCAATTACAGTCTCTGGCAAGAGGCCGCCGAGCCGCCCGGGCGGCTGAGCGGATATTAACGAGGCGTCGTGATCAGAGACTACGTGCCAGAGGGTGTACCTGCCTCCGGCGGGCGAGCGTTCATGTCCCGATCGAGGCCCGGAACAGCGGACATGAAACCGGGCCCACTAGTCCTGTGTCGAAATTACTTAACGCAGGGAGGTAATTCTTTCACCACAACCCATTTTTAGATCTGCTCTACAAATCTGCTATCTCAGTCCAAAACCCCATGTTAAAGGTGAACTTGAAGGACAATTTTTAAAAGGAAAAATTTAAAGGAAACTGTTCACCTCGTCAATGGGGTTTTGAGTTGAGATACTGTACTCCATGCTCGAAAATGGACTTGAGAAACTTTCACATCTTCATAGAAACCACTTGATTAATTAAAATTGGCTTACCGGAGTCCTAGAAGACTGAACGAGTCACGCCGTACAAAGGAAGAACCACGTATGTCAATCGACCGAAAACCGTGACATACGTGGTTCTTCCTTTGCACGGTAGTGGGCATCGTGACTCCCTTCTCTGATTGGCTGTTTTGTTGCCCTTACATCCGGGGCTTTTGATACACTCTGCACGTAGTCTCTGATCACGACGCCTCGCTAATATCCGCTCAGCCGCCCGCGCGGCGCGGCGGGCGGCCCCTTGTCAGACACTAGGGCGCCTATAGGCGCCAAGCGGAGCCAGAACAACCACTGGTGGTGTATGACGTCACGTGTCATACAAAGAGAAACTTACCTTTTTCTCCACAGATATCCATATATGGTCCAAACCAAAAACGCATTCATATTTTTTTTAGCTCAAGATGCCCCTTACTGCCAACTATTAAGAAATATGTCAAGGTCAACTATTCCCTTTAAAGGAAATAGTTCACCTTGAAAAATTTCCCAACACGATTTGATTATATTTTTTAATACAATTTCTTTTTATATTGTCAAAAATGGCCTTATATCGCGCCGATTCAGGACAGTAGGCCGTACATTTTTATTGTTTATCAAAACTATATGCATACTCTGAGTCAGAGTCCTGACGTCACGCGAATGTAAACAATGGTTCAGCCAATCAGATTCGAAAGTAGTCGCGTAAAGATAGACTCGCATTGGAGATGTGCCAACCGGCGGCCGGCGATCGCTTGCTAGCACCAGCTGCAAGCTAATTGGCTGATGGTATAGCCTCTGCCCGGTCTAGAACCAGTACAACATTATTTCGCCAGCACCGCATTCTTTCGCCAAAAACTCAAATATATTCGACTGGAGAGTCTTCTCAGTCAAGAAAACTTGCAGATAGGGCTTTCCCAACACGGGCTACAAAACTGCTATCTCAGTTTAAAACTAATGTTGAAGGTGAGCTATTTCCTTTAACAGTATAGCTATGGTAGAGTCAGACGGCCCTCCCCGAGTTTTTTTCTCTCATAAATTCGACAACGATACAATCTGACGAAGCCATGCAGGCAAGAAGGCCAGCGATCACCAGTGATGCCAGGGACCACGACTATCTTGCTGTTAATTAGAGACAGGGGCATCATGCGTGCCAGATTCCAGCACGACAGTTGGTAATCCGTTGTTCAACAGAGCAACAGAGTAGCCCTGGTAAACAACTCGGCAAGTAATTAACCAACCGCGCAGGGGTGTCGCTACCGGGGGTCCCGGATCTCCCCTCTCTCACCAATTCTCACCAAATTATCACCAAACTCACCAATTGAGAGATAAATTTAAAAGCTGAATAAAGCATCATACAAATTTGACATTTCACCATCATGGATAGTGAAAACTCACAGCTGGATGAATGTGACGCCTTCATCGGAGAGCAACAACATAAGAATTAACGCTTTCTCCAAATGAGATCGGGATATTCCGGAAGTACACAAAAGCATCGGGCACGTCTTGGAACGTTAATTCGGGATATGCAGGAGTACAAAAGTATAGGGCACGTTTGGGAATGTTTATGTGTATAAACATAGCTTCCGAAGCTGTTGACCTCGATATTCACAGACAGAGAATAGGGGGCGAAGAGCGACGTGAACGTGGGGAGTAGAGCATGGCATGGAATGAGAATCCCCATGGAACCCATGGAACGGGATGGAAATGGGTGGGAATGGGGCAATTTGGGGGAAATGTAACGGGTTGGAACGGGTTAAGGACAGACCATATCATCTTTTAGCACCACAAAAAGTGAAATATGTTGAAATGGGTGGGAATGGGTGGGAATGGGAGCCCCATCAATTATGGATTTGGATTGGAACGGGTTTGGGTCTGGCTGAATGGGCTGGAACGGGATGGGGGCTGAAAATGTGTCCCATGAAGGGCTCCAGTGGGGAGTAAATGAATTAATGCATCTGACATCATTTTTGTACAAATAAAACCTCGTTCAACTTTTGCCATTTTGCCACTTCTGCCTGTTAAAAACCGGGAAGTGGGAAAACATTTGCCCGCCAATTTACCAACGCTGATGACTTATGAAGTCGCGCAAATGTAAGCAGGTTTTGCTAACTTGTTCAGAATGAAGCCAATACAACAAGGAAGTTGTGAACGCAACGAATCAACTCTGGCACCACTGGAATGTGTACGATTTGCAGACAATCGTAAATGTGGCAGGTGCTATACGTAAACGTATAGCAACTGCCACATTTGGCCGACATTTGCCGTTGCACATAATCGTCGCCGGATGGCGCTTGCTCCACATGTGAATTTCAATCATGCATGAGCGTCGGAGGCCCGGTGGCATTTCCAGGCAAACTTTGACCGGCGCTGCTTTCGCTGGCGTCCGGGTTGCCGCCCGGGCGAGCCGAGCCGAGCCGGCCGCCCACCTGCCGTAACTTCCTTTGTAGTCGGCTGTCGGGCGGCTGCATACATCACTGTTCACACAGCTCCGCCGGCCGCCCTGGGAGCCTCCAGTCCTGGGAGCCTCCAGCCCTGGGAGCCTTCAGCCCTGGGAGCCTCCAGCCCTGGGAGCCTCCAGCCCTGAGAGCCTCCAGCCCTGGGAGCCTCCAGCCCTGGGAGCCTCCAGCCCTGGGAGCCTCCAGTCCTGGGAGCCTCCAGCCCTGAGAGCCTCCAGCCCTGGGAGCCTCCAGCCCTGGGAGCCTCCAGCCCTGGGAGCCTCCAGCCCTGGGAGCCTCCAGTCCTGGGAGCCTCCAGTCCTGGGAGCCTTCAGCCATGGGAGCCTCCAGCCCTGGGAGCCTCCAGTCCTGGGAGCCTCCAGACCTGAGAGCCTCCAGACCTGAGAGCCTCCAGCCCTGAGAGCCTCCAGCCCTGAGAGCCTCCAGCCCTGAGAGCCTCCAGCCCTGGGAGCCTCCAGCCCTGAGAGCCTCCAGCCCTGGGAGCCTCCAGACCTGAGAGCCTCCAGCCCTGAGAGCCGCCAGCCCTGGGAGCCTCCAGCCCTGAGAGCCTCCAGCCCTGGGAGCCTCCAGCCCTGAGAGCCTCCAGCCCTGAGAGCCTCCAGCCCTGAGAGCCTCCAGCCCTGGGAGCCTCCAGCCCTGGGAGCCTCCAGCCCTGAGAGCCTCCAGCCCTGACAGCCTCCAGCCCTGAGAGCCTCCAGCCCTGGGAGCCTCCAGCTCTTGGAGCCTCCATCCCTGAGAGCCTCCAGCCCTGGGAGCCTCCAGCCCTGAGAGCCTCCAGCCCTGAGAGCCTCCAGCCCTGGGAGCCTCCAGCCCTGGGAGCCTCCAGCCCTGGGAGCCTCCAGCCCTGAGAGCCTCCAGCCCTGGGAGCCTCCAGCCCTGGGAGCCTCCAGCCCTGAGAGCCCCCAGCCCTGGGAGCCTCCAGCCCTGGGAGCCTCCAGCCCTGAAAGCCTCCAGCCCTGAGAGCCTCCAGCCCTGAGAGCCTCCAGCCCTGGGAGCCTCCAGCCCTGGGAGCCTCCAGCCCTGGGAGCCTCCAGCCCTGAGAGCCTCCAGCCCTAGGAGCCTCCAGCCCTGGGAGCCTCCAGCCCTGGGAGCCTCCAGCCCTGAGAGCCTCCAGCCCTGAGAGCCTCCAGCCCTGAGAGCCTCCAGCCCTGGGAGCCTCCAGCCCTGAGAGCCTCCAGACCTGAGAGCCTCCAGCCCTGAGAGCCGCCAGCCCTGAGAGCCTCCAGCCCTGGGAGCCTCCAGCCCTGAGAGCCTCCAGCCCTGAGAGCCTCCAGCCCTGAGAGCCTCCAGCCCTGGGAGTCTCCAGCCCTGGGAGTCTCCAGCCCTGAGAGCCTCCAGCCCTGAGAGCCTCCAGCCCTGGGAGCCTCCAGCCCTGGGAGCCTCCAGCCCTGAGAGCCTCCAGCCCTGAGAGCCTCCAGCCCTGAGAGCCTCCTGCCCTGAGAGCCTCCAGCCCTGAGGGCCTCCAGCCCTGAGGGCCTCCAGCCCTGAGGGCCTCCAGCCCTGAGGGCCTCCAGCCCTGAGGGCCTCCAGCCCTGAGGGCCTCCAGCCCTGGGAGCCTCCAGCCCTAGGAGCCTCCAGCCCTGGGAGCCTCCAGCCCTGGGAGCCTCCAGCCCTGAGAGCCTCCAGCCCTGAGAGCCTCCAGCCCTGGGAGCCTCCAGCCCTGAGAGCCTCCAGCCCTGAGAGCCTCCAGCCCTGAGAGCCTCCAGCCCTGAGAGCCTCCAGCCCTGAGAGCCTCCAGACCTGAGAGCCTCCAGCCCTGAGAGCCGCCAGCCCTGAGAGCATCCAGCCCTGGGAGCCTCCAGCCCTGAGAGCCTCCAGCCCTGAGAGCCTCCAGCCCTGAGAGCCTCCAGCCCTGGGAGCCTCCAGCCCTGGGAGCCTCCAGCCCTGAGAGCCTCCAGCCCTGGGAGCCTCCAGCCCTGGGAGCCTCCAGCCCTGAGAGCCTCCAGCCCTGAGAGCCTCCAGCTCTGAGAGCCTCCTGCTCTGAGAGCCTCCAGCCCTGAGGGCCTCCAGCCCTGAGGGCCTCCAGCCCTGGGAGCCACCAGCCCTGGGAGCCTCCAGCCCTGAGAGCTTCCAGCCCTGGGAGCCTCCAGCCCTGAGAGCCTCCAGCCCTGGGAGCCTCCAGCCCTGAGAGCCTCCAGCCCTGAGAGCCTCCAGCCCTGAGAGCCTCCAGCCCTGAGGGCATCCAGCCCTGGGAGCCTCCTGCCCTGGGAGCCTCCAGCCCTGAGAGCCTCCAGCCCTGAGAGCCTCCAGCCCTGAGAGCCTCCAGCCACCCAGTGAGCTGGCCACGACGTGACAGAACCACCCGTGCTCTGAATCAGCTCCGAGTCCGACACTGCAGGTATATGTCACATGGCACAGGCTTCACAGACTTGGGGGACAGCACCGGCTTGCAGGTGTCATGCCCGCTCCTATCTCGCTGGGGAGACACCTCGCCAGCAAACCGAGCACCACTCGGACTGAAATTAGATTATTCGCGGAAGTTACTGTTCATGACAGTAGAGTGAGGAGGAGCTACTATTGCATTCGTTTCATGTTCGATCTATGCCAGGATCTGCAGACCGAATTGTGGCAGGACGTCGACAACTAAAGGAGGGAAAATGTCCAGCCTATTCGATTTCAAGCAATGCGCATTAAATGGTACGATCGGAAATACCTACATACCTACCTACATACATATCAGACAACCACCTACATACATATCAGACAACCACCTACATACATATCAGACAACCACCTACATACATATCAGACAACCACCTACATACATATCAGACAACCACCTACATACATATCAGACAACCACCTACATACATATCAGACAACCACCTACATACATATCAGACAACCACCTACATACATATCAGACAACCACCTACATACATATCAGACAACCACCTACATACATATCAGACAACCACCTACATACATATCAGACAACCACCTACATACATATCAGACAACCACCTACATACATATCAGACAACCACCTACATACATATCAGACAACCACCTACATACATATCAGACAACCACCTACATACATATCAGACAACCACCTACATACATATCAGACAACCACCTACATACATATCAGACAACCACCTACATACACATCAGACAACCACCTACATACATATCAGACAACCACCTACATACATATCAGACAACCACCTACATACATATCAGACAACCACCTACATACATATCAGACAACCACCTACATACATATCAGACAACCACCTACATACATATCAGACAACCACCTACATACATATCAGACAACCACCTACATACATATCAGACAACCACCTACATACATATCAGACAACCACCTACATACATATCAGACAACCACCTACATACATATCAGACAACCACCTACATACATATCAGACAACCACCTACATACATATCAGACAACCACCTACATACATATCAGACAACCACCTACATACATATCAGACAACCACCTACATACATATCAGACAACCACCTACATACATATCAGACAACCACCTACATACATATCAGACAACCACCTACATACATATCAGACAACCACCTACATACATATCAGACAACCACCTACATACATATCAGACAACCACCTACATACATATCAGACAACCACCTACATACATATCAGACAACCACCTACATACATATCAGACAACCACCTACATACATATCAGACAACCACCTACATACATATCAGACAACCACCTACATACATATCAGACAACCACCTACATACATATCAGACAACCACCTACATACATATCAGACAACCACCTACATATATATCAGACAACCACCTACATACATATCAGACAACCACCTACATACATATCAGACAACCACCTACATACATATCAGACAACCACCTACATACATATCAGACAACCACCTACATACATATCAGACAACCACCTACATACATATCAGACAACCACCTACATACGTATCAGACAACCACCTACATACATATCAGACAACCACCTACATACATATCAGACAACCACCTACATACATATCAGACAACCACCTACATACGTATCAGACAACCACCTACATACATATCAGACAACCACCTACATACATATCAGACAACCACCTACATACATATCAGACAACCACCTACATACATATCAGACAACCACCTACATACATATCAGACAACCACCTACATACATATCAGACAACCACCTACATACATATCAGACAACCACCTACATACATATCAGACAACCACCTACATACATATCAGACAACCACCTACATACATATCAGACAACCACCTACATACATATCAGACAACCACCTACATACATATCAGACAACCACCTACATACATATCAGACAACCACCTACATACATATCAGACAACCACCTACATACATATCAGACAACCACCTACATACATATCAGACAACCACCTACATACATATCAGACAACCACCTACATACATATCAGACAACCACCTACATACATATCAGACAACCACCTACATACATATCAGACAACCACCTACATACATATCAGACAACCACCTACATACATATCAGACAACCACCTACATACATATCAGACAACCACCTACATACATATCAGACAACCACCTACATACATATCAGACAACCACCTACATACATATCAGACAACCACCTACATACATATCAGACAACCACCTACATACATATCAGACAACCACCTACATACATATCAGACAACCACCTACATACATATCAGACAACCACCTACATACATATCAGACAACCACCTACATACATGTCAGACAACCACCTACATACATATCAGACAACCACCTACATACATATCAGACAACCACCTACATACATATCAGACAACCACCTACATACATATCAGACAACCACCTACATACATATCAGACAACCACCTACATACATATCAGACAACCACCTACATACATATCAGACAACCACCTACATACATATCAGACAACCACCTACATACATATCAGAGAACCACCTACATACATATCAGACAACCACCTACATACATATCAGACAACCACCTACATACATATCAGACAACCACCTACATACATATCAGACAACCACCTACATACATATCAGACAACCACCTACATACATATCAGACAACCACCTACATACATATCAGACAACCACCTACCTACATATCAGACAACCACCTACATACTATCAGACAACCACCTACATACATATCAGACAACCACCTACATACATATCAGACAACCACCAACATACATATCAGACAACCACCTACATACATATCAGACAACCACCTACATACATATCAGACAACCACCTACATACATATCAGACAACCACCTCCTCTCTTCCAGTCAGCACAGTTTCCGGCCTCGTCACTCAACCGAAACCGCGCTCACCTCAATTTCCGATCAAATCATATCCGCCTTTGACCATGGAGAAGTTTCCCTTCTCTGCCTGCTGGATTTGAGCAAATGTTTCGATGTGATAGATCATTCAAAACTCCTTTCTTAATTATCACTTCACGGAATTGACACGTCCTGGTTCTCTGCCCATTTGCGTAATCACACCCAGAGTGTCAGCCTCACTGACGGTCTGGGTGGAGTAAAAACTACCCTCCCGCTGCCCAACAGCATCGGTGTGTTTCAAGGCTCATCTCTAGGCCCTCTCCTCTACTGCGTCTTCGCAAACGATCTCTGTCTGTTTGCCGAGGACGCAGCGGTTGTCCAATATGCTCACGACACCCAAATTTTGGTCAGCGGGATTCACAAAGTCGTCTCTGCATGGAGGGGACCTTAGCCTCTCTCGACAACTGGTTTCGAGTAAATGGACTGAAAGTAAATGCCGCCAAGACCCAACTGATGCTTCTAGGCGGCCTTCAAAATATACGCACTGTGCATGACATCAAAGTAAAATTTCGCGATCACGATTTAATTCCCATTTCAGAAGCCAGAAACCTAGGTCTCACCTTTGACCGCTCGTTATGCTGGGACCGCCATGTCTCTATCGTAACACGGCGCTGCTTCGGAGTTTTGACTGGTCTATATCGCATCTGAGGGGGCACCTGCCAACGGACGTGCTCTCCGCGCTGATCAACGCTCTGGTTTTCTCGCAGATCCGGTACTGTATCTCAGTATACGGTAACGGCAAGAAGGGAAACTTTTATCGGCTTCAAAAAATTAATAAACTATGCTGCGATAGTACTTTTTGGCCTACGGAAATACGACCATGTATCGGATCTGCTGGGGAGGCTGGGGTGGCACGGGGCGGAGGGCATGGCCGCATACCACACACTGTAAGAATTTCCCACCAAAAATTGTGTTTTCAGGTGGCGCCAGGTCACAGTAGGTCTGTACAAACCAAACTCCCAGCGTTGCAGTCTCCAAGCGTCAGGCGGCGGGGCCGGTGAGCCAACACCATGCGGCGGGCAGCGCGCGGGGTCGGGCGGATCTCAGACCAGCAGCTGCTCTGCCGCCTCTGCCTAGCCGTGCAATCAGGCAATATTGCACCGGCTGTGGCGGAGACGAAGGTGGGGCCTCTCAACAACGCCCGGTGGGTCACTGGGTGGGCCCGGTGGGTCGCCTCCCACCTGCTCCGGCTGTACTTACATAGGCACCGTTCGACCATCAAATGGCCTGCGTCGGCTGGTAAACTTTATACTGAACCACTATGCGCCGATGTGTTTTTTTCACCAAGCTTCATTCGTGGTGTGCGGAGGGTGCCAAAAACTTGTTCCACAGCGTGCAGCTGGCACGAGCTCTGCCGAGTCCTGACCGGGATATTATCAAGCCGGTGATCCAACGCAATGGATACTGGGCTCATCCGGAAGCCCTGCTCGTTTCGATGACCTCAGAGTGATCCGGCAGTCCGTGCTAAAGCTGTCCAGACCATCACACAGCATCGCAGTAGGCAGGAGCGGCACCCATCAGAAGTTCGCCCCTACAAGAGTCCTGCCATCAACTTCGACGCGGAGACGTATGTACGTCGATATGATCGACTGGGAGTGTGACTTAAGTCATTTTATAAGTGTTATGCGCTCTCGCCTCTCGTAAGATCAACTAAATAGACATTTGCCAGCTAGTAAGTTTTTCTCCAATTTTCATATCGTATTTGTATGTGTCGCAAATTGAAGGTGCACAATTGTATTTATTAAATCTGGACGATCACTGAGCACAGTACGGGTGCAATGCGTAATTGTGTTCAGACTACCCTCATGCACTCACAAAATGACCAATAAACCGCCCGGAAGTGTGACTTCCTAATACATGTCCGCGCCCGCCCGGCCGTCGGCCGCCTCGTAGTGTTAGCTTCCCGGCCCCGGGCGCCTGGCCATAAGAGACTGCAACGCTTGGAATTTCGATCATAGACCCTTCATTAGCCTGGCGCCACATGAAATCGCTATTTCTTCCGGATTTGTTCGACATTGTTGTATATTGTGAACACGTGTGCCACTTTGTATCACTCTCCATTTTGCATCCGATAAAAGATGGTCTACGACACACCCTACTGTATAACGTCCTGCCACGCGACCTTGTGGGGCTGCCCGTGCCGCTGTTTCTCGCCAGGTGCGGCGACATCTCGCTGCCGCTCCGCGGGCAACGGACTGACCGACGCGGCGCTTCTCACCGTCATGCCGGCGGGATATATTTTGACTGTGATTGTATAGGTGTGTGTATGTGTTTGCGTGTGTCAGTGTGTTTGTATTACTTGTCTGATTACTGATTTAATTGTATGCTTGTTCTGACCATGCTTCCTGTGTTTTAACTTATGACGAGAGGCTGTAATAGCCGCAGACACAGGTGGATGACCTTAAAGGGAGTGTGCCTACTGTTTTGGAATGTCGAAAGCTATTCAAGTAGAGCTACTTGAATATCCAACAATCAAACCAATAGCTTTATTGGTTTGATTGTTGGATACGATGAAATTAACATATGGATGGAGCCCCTTTAGTTGAATTTGCACTTATAATGTTTTTTTACTTATTTTGTGTTTATATATTTATAAAACGATCGCCACTATAGTGATGCTATGTAAAACGGCGCACATAAGACAACAACATTACGGTCACATCATGCAAGATAGAGACAAGTTTTGCACAGCATGTTCTTCCCACTGTGAACTTTATTATGTGCAAGTTTCGTAGCTCTTTAAATTGATACCTTCGTCGACAAATGGCTATCAAGCGTTGCGAGTAGGGGGGCAGACGATACTGTTCGGCTGCTGCCATCAGCGCGCACGAGCTGTCTTGTCGAATTGCTATTGGCCGGCGCTAACGATATGCTAGCATTTTAATCGATAGTGTCAGTGCTTGTAGTAGTGGAAGCCCTATGGAGTCTACCCAATAATTGTTTGCTCCCAGCCAGTTCCCGGAGTCCTTGGAATACTCAGCAACTAGTGTGAATCTGGACAAATTCAAGCCATGGTTCGATTCAGAAAATTATGTTCTATAAACCAGTGTCAATAACCCCAAATAAGCGATGTGAGTAGGCACCCTCCCTTTAATAAAAGCATGTATCTGTATCTTTAAATAGCGTCATGCCAGCAATTATTTTACTCACTGTCCTACACAGCACATCCCGAGGTTAAAGAAAGCAGCACTAGTCTACCGTCCAGACACCGTACTCATATTTCAGGAGAAGACGGATTCGTCGGCTGGAGGGCTCCCATCCACCTGAAAAACGCCGTTTTTACATTTCTGGACACCGGTGCACTGTGACGACCATTGCCATCGGCGGACACGCGCATGGATCTTAGAAAAGGATTTCGGAATATGATCCTTGCAATCTGGATTCCGGAACCACTGACAAATAGGGTGCACTTTAAAGTTTAAACACAAATGGTTCACAGGAATCAGACAGAATTAGCAATGTTTGTGAAGGGATCTGCCGGGATCTCAGCTCCGCATCCACAAATTTCGTTGCGATATTTACCTGGATCCATCTCATGTTTTTTTTTTTTTTTTATCCATCTCATGTTGACACATAACTTTTGAACGTATAATTTTAGAAATGGTTAATACGTTTGTTGTGAATGTAGCTGGTAGGATATATATACCTAAGTTGTTACATTTCGTCGTGATATAATATAATTGCTGTGTAAGTTAAGCGTGGGATCGTGCCAGATCCAAGATCCTGAGAGAACATAGACCTTCTCTGAAGGTTCGTCCAGGGATCCAGTCGGATCCGTGATCTGTGGCTAAATTGCATCGAGAGATCCAAACGTATATCATAGTTACCATCGTATTTCGTCGTGACATACCTTGGTATCCTACATTCACTGTTGAATTTTAAAGAGATTTTCTAGTATCCGACATCTGTTTATGGGATTCCCGCACATGTCTGGCCGCCAGCGTCATGTCATACGCGCAGACATGACGGTCAGCTCCAGTACGGTGACGGCGCAGTCGGTCAGCCCCAGTACGGTGACGGCGCAGTCGGTCAGCCCCAGTACGGTGACGGCGCAGTCGGTCAGCCCCAGTACAGTGACGGCGCAGTCGGTCAGCTCCAGTACGGTGACGGCGCAGTCGGTCAGCCCCAGTACGGTGACGGCGCAGTCGGTCAGCCCCAGTACGGTGACGGCGCAGTCGGTCAGCCCCAGTACGGTGACGGCGCAGTCGGTCAGCCCAAGTACGGTGACGGCGCAGTCGGTCAGCTCCAGTACGGTGACGGCGCAGTCGGTCAGCCCAAGTACGGTGACGGCGCAGTCGGTCAGCCCCAGTACGGTGACGGCGCAGTCGGTCAGCCCCAGTACCGGCGAGCAGTCAACTGGTTTGCAGTATCTGCATTTAAAGGGAAATATTGACCTTTTCCCACGCAACAAATGGAGTTATTACTTGAAATCGACAGACGAGACCAAAATATATTGTAAATTGATCGCATTTTGCATATAAACCTCCTACCGAGAGATATGTCAAGTTAAAGTTGATGAGCGTTCCTAAGCACCGGTCGTTAGAAGCGTTCCACGCTTCTAACGACCGGTACTCTCAAGTACTTGGTAACGAATTTCGGTCCCCACCCAAATTCGGTATTGCTTTTTGACGAAATGGTATGGAAAATATGTCTTCCACTGTCTATTGTGATTATGTGCCCTACTATGCTTAACAATCAACAAACATTGAATACAAAGGTAGCCAAATTAGCGGTTAATTATGCACCAAACAACGGCCTAGTTAGTGGTTACGACCCTTAATTTTTTTTTAACAATTGTCATAATGGTTCATTTATTTTCAACATTAGGAGTTTTGTATAGTTTTGTCTCAGGCTGTATGTAATACAATGCTTTAGCTTATCAATAAAAAGAACCACCTTTTCCAAAACAATCAACAAACAAACGAAACAGTGGCAATGCAATCGGAGGTTCATTTATGCACCCAACGGCGACCTATTTAGTGTCGGCGATGTGTTTGCCTTCAAAAGAACAATGTCTTCAGCAATGCCTTCAAAAGACAGAAAAGCGACAGATATGTAACGCCAGATATAGAGAAGGACCATACCGTTCGTCGCCATATATATGTACATACATTTACATTTCCCAAAATGTAATTATCGAAATAGAAGAAGTTGTTATTTCACTTTTAAACTGAGACACGATCAATTTGATACCATGCATGTGGCATAAGATAACGCAGAAAACAAATCAAAAGGTCAATATTTCCCTTTAAAACTACCTGAAAATGTAACTTCAGAACTGATAGAAAGCGGAATTCGCAAAGTGATCGTGAAGCGAAAAACATAGGTGGGGTGCTGCAGCCAATGCAATTGGAGGAAAACAATAATTGTATTGTTTACGCCATTCTGTAGCGAGCGAACATAGCTTGGGGTGTTGCAGCCATGGCAATGAAAAAAGAGAAGTACATGTAAAAATGATTGGTACTTTCATTTTGTAATGATGGTAAGTTTCAATTTCATATTCTGTTATTCGACCTTGACCTTTCCCTGACCTTTTTTGCAACAAGGGGTGAATTTTTGCAACATCTTGCAACAATTTCAATATTCATGAAAATTATATATTTGGATAATTTCTGATCTCTTGTGCCGAATATAAAGGGATTAAAAACCGCACGCAAACGGTTGATAACGTTAAGTAAAATGGAGCAAGTCAATCGTGATTACAATGATGCTGCACCGTTTGCCACTGACAGAAGAAATGTGCTTGTGAGGCTGGCCACTAGTTAGGCTTGAGTGAACATATAGGTCTCTTCCCTGCTCCAAGGATTGTGATGTACTCGGTACTCAGTGTTTACTCGGTACTCCGTACTCTTTATGATACTCGGTGTTTAGGAACAACACAAATTATGTTAACGTTTTAACTTACGTATTACAGCTGAAGCTGCATTTTAAACATACTAAATTTGCAACTGCTATGCTGTATACTTTTAACGACCGGATAATGTAATGTAGGACTCCCATCCAATTCTGACTTATGACATTTCTTCTCTTGCTGAACCCAAGAGAAGATAAACATTGACTGTGCTGTACTCATCTATTCTATCGTGTCTCCTCACTCCTCGGAAGTATTCGACATGAGCACATTTCCACTGGTTCCCGCCTCTCCCTCATTCATTCCCCTGTACATGCACTCAAATACACACCCCGCCTATTTCATACATAATACGCACTCAAATACACACCCCGCCTATTTCATACATAATACGCACTCAAATACACACCCCGCCTATTTCATACATAATACGCACTCAAATACACCCCCCGCCTATTTCATACATAATACGCACTCAAATACACACCCCGCCTATTTCATACATAATACGCACTCAAATACACACCCCGCCTATTTCATACATAATACCGAAACCCCTCCCTGTCCCTTCCAAATTTGGCCCCAGTGGTGTCGATTTACTACGCAGGAGATACGACGGGTAGGGTGCGTGCTAACTTTTTACGACAGCTCAGCCTATCAGCCCTGGCAGAACACGACTCTCATTCCCGGCCTACTCTGGGCAGCAGCCCGGTAATCCTCCTCGGCCCATCTACGGTAATCAGAACAACACGTGCCCCCCCCCCCCCCGCCCCCGAAACTTATCGCGGCCGAAGCCGGATTATGGCAGGAAAATGTATTGGTGCCCCGTGCGAAACTAGACCCCGCCGCCGATATTCCACACATTGCCACACATTGGCTCCGGGGCCTCTGCCCGTATATCCATCGTCCGTCCCGGGACGCCTTCTGCCACGTCTGGCAGTGGGACCTCTGCCCGTATATCCATCGTCCGTCCCGGGACGCCTTCTGCCACGTTTGGCAGTGGGACCTCTGTCCGTATATCCATCGTCCTTCCCGGGACGCCTTCTGGACCTCTACCCGTATATCCTTCGTCCTTCCCGGGACGCCTTCTGCCACGTCTGGCAGTGGGACCTCTGCCCACATTCCCCTCCCTTCCAGTCCATGGGTCCCGCGTCCAGTCCAGTTCCACCCGTGTTCCAGTCCCCAGTCCTCGGCGAGGACAGCACGCCGCTCCATCTTATCGTCGCTCCATCGCCGCTCCATCTTATCGCGGCCGAGGCCGACTCATTTGTGGGGCGTTAGCCGATCGTGCAGAGCTCTCATCCGCGACCAATACCCGTCCTTCCCTGCACACACACTGCCACACCTGGCGCTGAGGCTGCTGTCCCAAATTCCAACCTTTCAAAATAATAACAGTAATAATACCGCACGTTACTTTGCCCTCCAGCGTTAAATACGTCACCCCTGATGCATGGATTTATCAAATCCTTCGGCCGTGAGAATAGACCATTTGCGACTTGTGAGTTGAATTGTTGTCACACGGGGGACACATATCGTCAGGCCTCACGGGCTTCGCTAGAGCGTACTGATCGCGGCTCATGTTCGAATAGCATCGAACTAAAGCAATTCCATTTGCTCGGTTGGTAAGAACTACCCAGCAAAGCAACAACCGACCTACCTGAGCAAAATCCACGGATTATATTTCCGTCATTAAAGGATGGCATCGGCCTGGTCCCTCATTATGGGCCCATAATCCCATCCATCGAATGGGCGGCGACCGACCCGCCTGGCCCGGACTCCAGTAATGGCGTCACGTAATTGGGGGAGGGGTGTCATGTGACGGGGTGGCGACAGATCTACTGTCCGCACGAGTCGGCCGGTGGCGACCCCGTGTGACCCGCCCCGCGTGACCCACCTCGTGTGACCCGCCCCGTGTAACCCGCCCCGTGTGGCCCGCCCCGTGTGACCCGCCTCGTGTAACCCGCCCCGTGTGGCCCGCCCCGTGTGACCCGCCCCGTGTGACCCGCCCCGTGTGGCCCGCCCCGTGTGGCCCGCCCCGTGTGGCCCGCCCCGTGTGACCCGCCTCGTGTAACCCGCCCCGTGTGGTCCGCCCCGTGTGACCCGCCCCGTGTGACCCGCCCCGTGTGGCCCGCCCCGTGTGACCCGCCCCGTGTGACCCGCCCCGTGTAACCCGCCCCGTGTGGCCCGCCCCGTGTGACCCGCCCCGTAAACGCCCGTACTAATAGGCATCGAAAGAGATTTACTCTTAAGTTAATTTTAACCAGTGAGATGAACCGGGACGTAATGCTACATGACCGTGATTTATATCAGGCTTATATCTTTGATTTATATCTCAATTGGACAAACAACTATCTCATAATTTCGCACTTGATAAGAGGCATTTGAACGCGATAATCGTGAAACACTTCTTCAACTCTCTTTCTTCTTTGGAAATTACTACTTTACTCAGTTTCATGTTTGACACTATCAGAAACTACCAGACACTATCAGAATTTATCGGCAATGAAAAAAATAACGTCCTTGAAAAATATATGTATATAAAATCTTGCGATTCTCGGCGGCTTAGGATTGCATGGAAGCAATACTGGCGTTTATTCGACAGTTCGTCAATAAGACTTGTTTATCAAAAATAATCACTACACAATCCATGAATTCTCTATTTGTATCAGCCGAAACGTTGAAGTGACGACCCTATCATCAGCTGACCTTTTACCAGGTGTGAAAGATAAACGCTTTACCGATTACATCTCAACTTAAATAGCATGGAGTTAATTTAAATTAAACGTTCAGCGATATTGAAACTTTCACAAATTAGACCAAGGAAATTGATGTTTACGGAAATCAAATGACAGTTAAAGGGAAATAATGACCTTTTGATTTTGTTAGCAACAATTCCTTTGGCTACCGTTATGGTATTAAAATGATGTGATCTAAAAGTCGGACCGCCGCCTCGGCCGGCCGGTGAGGACTCTCGGCCTCCGACAGTAGGATGCACCGCCTCGGCCGGCCGGTGATGACTCTCAGCTCTAGTTATTTGTCTCCATATGCTGCATGTATATTTGTTTTGAATGTGTTTCGTTAACTTTGATGGCTCTACCTAAACCCTTACCTAAAACTAACAGTTTAACATCTTTCACCCTCTAACATAACTAATTGTCATATCCATTCCGCCCTTCCCCTAATGGTAGCGCCATCTATACATTATGTTTCATTTCAAGTATACGATAGGTTGTTTGCCACTGCGCCTACCTGATTTCCACAAATATACCGCCGGTGGAATCCGGTCAAATCAGAATCAGAAATGTAAGTATTAAATACCAGTAAGACGCCGAAGTTGGCGATGAACAAGCGAGCGCGAAGAAAATGTATGGTGAATTTCAACTCCATCGGGCAAGTAGTTTCTGAGATACAAAAAGGGTGTCCACGTGCGCACGTGCAGAAGCACCCCACCCCTGATTTGTGGGAAAGTGGCGGCTGAGAGGTCCCTAACCACGCACAAAATTTGAACACAATCGGCTCAGCCGTTCCTGATATATATAATAGGGGTGTGCACGTGCGCACGTGCAGAGGCACATCGCCAATAACTTGTGGGCAAGTGGCGGCTGAGGGGTCGCTAACCACACACCAAATTTGAACACAATCGGCTCAGCCGTTGCGGAGTTATTGTGAGGAAACACCTTCCAACACCCCTCACACGGCACGCGGCACGCGGCACGCGGCACGCGCCACGCGCCACGCGCAGTGGTAGTCGGCACTGGTCTCAAATAGGGTAGGTTGGATGGGGCTGCTCAGCAAAGAAGCCCGCTTGTCAATTGGACGTGCGGTTGCAGAGATATTAGCTTGTCAAAAGCGTCGCCACGGACCGGGCCGGGCCGGGCCGGGCCGGGCCGGGTCGGGTCGGGCCGCTCATATTCATATTTTTGCCATATACCACGGAAAGACGAGCGAGCGCTTCGCGCCATTATTTCCTAATTCAAAGTTGGAAGTTTGGAAAAATTAAAAAGCAAGTACATATACTTCTTACGGAGTTCATGATCGGTATTTTCACTCCACTATTGGAAAGCGAAACATCTGGCGCTTTTGTATCAATCTGTTCAACGTTGTTGAATGGGCACTTCTAAACAAATCGCCGACGCTAAATAGGTCGCCGTCGATGTGCACCAATGAGCTGCTTCCGATTGAATTGCCAGTTTCTGTATTGTTTGTGAATTTTTGGGTACAAAAACATTATTTTGAATGATAATATAAAGCATAGTGTTATATATACAGCCAGAGACAAAACTATACAAAACTCCTAATATTGAAAATAAATGAAGCAATTTTCTAAAATTGAGGGTCGCAGCCACTAACTAGGCCGCCGTTATATGCATCAGTTAACTGCTAATTTGGTTACCTTTTTATTCAATGACTGTTAATTGTAGAGGATCGTCGGACATATAAGCACAACAAGCAGAACGCAAAATATATTTTCCACTCCATGGCGTACAAAAGCAATACGGGACAAGCCCGCAGTTTGATGAGAACCAAAAATTACTTGCAAGTACCGGTCGTTAAAAGTATGGAACGCTTATCAAGTTTAACTTGAAATATCTTTCGGTAGGAAAGTTTTATGCAAAATGTGATGAATTTACAATATATTTGGTCTCGTCCGTCAATTTCAAGTAATAACTCCATTTTTGTGGAAAAGGTTATTAATTCCCTTTAAAAAATATTATACAAAGAATTGCATGTGAATTATCATGTCACTTGAACTTTACCAGAAGCAGTTGGCATTCAAAGTATCAGTAATCACTGCTCATCACAACAAACATGTCAACCTCGGAACCTTGATTTGAATATTCCATTGCATTGAGCTGAAAAACATGCATTACACTGCCTTGTAAGCATTCCATGACATGTCTCCTACATTAGAGATACTTCGTGAATTCACTCAATCAGTTGTTGTATCATTCGCTCATCGGTATTCTTTCCTCAGTCACTCTTCAGTCACATCCCAAATTACAGCAATAGGTAATGCACACAAGGGTTTATTTACATGAGATGGTGCACCAATAGTTATATACCAATAGTTAACACGCACACGGCCAAACACGAACTGCGCCAAACGCCAAACACGAACGGCAGGAGGGGGAGGTGATTTCAGCCCCCACCCCCCCCCCCCCCTCCCCCTAAGATCTTGAAAACCAAGCAACGTAGCGACAAGCGGAAACGGCATTAGATATCTCGAGACAAGCTCTATCGAACGTAAATAAGTATTTTATGTCAGGTCAATATTGTGGTCACCAGAGGTCATCAAAGGTCAGATTTTCCAGTTTCAGGACTTTGCTCCAGAAACTCCCAGATATCTCAGGAACTATGATAGCTAAGAACAAACCGAAAAAAGGCAATGTCAAGCTCTTGAAAAATGTAATCGCTGAGGTGACCTCAAATTTTATCTCAAGTCAATAGTTTAGGCTCCAGAGGTCATCAAAGGTCAAAAGGGCTATTTTTGGAAAAGCTTTTTTCGCAAATAACATTTCACCTAATAAAGATAAGGCATTAATGTTCACGCCATCGTGTTTGTCTCGTCAGGCGCTTCGAATCATATTCATGTTGACCAGTTTAGGTCAACATAGAAAATTGACCTCAGGTCAAGGTCAAGTGGTGACTCAAGTAGGTCAAGTTCCATATTTGGAGACGTGTCTCGATGAGACAAACCCATAAGTGCCAGTTTCACTTCTCTGTCTGCATTATGTCGAGAGTTATAGACAAAAAGGTGTTGGTGACCTCGGATGACCTCGGCTGACCCTGTATGGGTCACTGAATCAAAATTGCAACTGGGTCATCATGAATGGCCTATGATAACATGATCCAGAAGGAATTGGGCTGCAATCATGCGTATCCCCGGAACAGAAAGCATTTTAATATTTCCCCCATTGACTCATAATGGAAATCGGTCACGAAATTGACCCGACCTAAGGTCACCGATATTTAAAAAAAATCCGAGATATAAGAATTGTAGGTACCTATGGCCTTATGAAATCCTGTAAGTTTGAAACCGATCGGCTAACAACTGTGGCTGTGGTATGACCGCATACTTTTTGAAGGTGGGGTCACGTGACCTGGCCCGGTGACCTGACCTGAGATGACCCGAGGTAAAAAAATCAGGCTATGTGGGTAATTGATGCCCCAAACAGCTGTGCCAAATTTAGCGGCGCTGCGCACCGCCGTTTTTCCGCTATTCAGGAAAAACAGGAGGATGGGCGGAAATCACCCCCCCCCCCGGCCGTGCGCGTGTTAATCGTCCGTGAACACAATACAATTTGCCATATCTGTAGCAAATCGAATAAAATCAGCGCAGTCTAGTCAGTGAAATCAGTCATATCAGTTAGATCAGTCAAATCAGTCAAATAAATGTAATCAGCAACCACCACCAGCATTGACAAAACATTGAGAATCGACAGCATTAGGACTATGCAGTTTCTAAGAAAGAAAGAAAAATCCTGTCAGTGATAAACAGACCAGAATTAAAATTGATGTACGAGCAAGCCAAATTCAGAATTTAAGGTTACGACAAAATATCAAATGTACGGCATCTTGCTGAGATACAAATGAGAGGCTTCTGAACCTTATGAGAGGCTTCTGAACCTAATGAATCAAACAATATCGCAGTTTAAAGCGATAGGCGATATACAAAGGAGAGCCATGATCTGCATACATTTCAGGCAACCCATGCAATGATCATTTGGAGCGCGCGCGCGGGGGCCGAACAAAAATAGCATACGGTGACTAACCGACCAATCACCTTTCACCTTTACTATGGGGTATTGAACTGAGATAGCATTTTTGTAGAGCAGATCGAAAAATGGGTTGTGTGAGAAAAAATAGCTCCCGTTACGTTAAGTTAATTTCTTTAAGTTAAGTACGTTAAGTAATTTCGACACAGGACTAGTGGGACCCTTTTAGAATAAGTTTAATCTCCCCGAAACTTGTTTAGGGTCCTCACAACGGTTGTTTACGTTACAAGCAGCCTGCGTATATATGCCTAAAGTCCGTCGTTATTGTATGAAATAGTTTTCATATCCAAGTTGCCATATGCATGACGTCATAATTGTCATGAAGTTTTGTGTGGCCGTGAAGGATAAAAGAGAAGCATGCCCATTTTGTTACGGATATCCATATATCGTCCAAACAAATGTCATATTCGTTTTTTCAGCTAAAAATACCCCGTATAGCCAAATTTCAAGACAACTTTCAAGGTCCCCTTTAAAGGGAAAGTTTCTTTCACCTTTGTATTGGTTTTGAACTGAGAACACAATACAATTTTGTTATCTTTGGCCGTTATTGAAATGTCTAAATTATTCAGGCCATTTTTCCCAAAACTTATCCGTTTTTAAGTAATTTAATTTCCAATTTGCAAAATGGGGTCTATGGTAATGCCGCCGCTGATTGGCTGACAGCCATTTCAAGATTGTTGGTCCTGGAAGTCAGATGACCTGTATTTCTCGAACCTTGACGAGTACGATGTAAACAACGGCCAACGCGATAGGTTGCGGTCCAAGTTGAAGTTTTCCGCGTTGTTTGAAGTCTTGGTTATAGATTGATTGTTTTTTGTAATAAATATTGAGCTATCGCAATGCCTCGCACTCGTTATTGCGTTCTGTCATTGTGCCATATGTTTGGCAGCGTAAAGTTGTCTCTATAGCTCTGTTTAGCTCAATGATGACGTATCATCCAAAATTTAAAAACTTAATTTGTATAAAGTTAAGGGACTTTTCGACAGAAACAAAATATATTACCATCGTTTAAAGCAGCACTTACTTCATATTTTCGACTACAACCAGCGTATATTTGACAACTTTCAGAAAGGTGAAACATTCCCTTTAAACCCTATTTGTAACAGGGGAGATTCCGCCCGCCCCACCCCCACTTTCAGGGTGGGGTTCCAGGGTGGGTCCTTCGGCGATATTTGGCGATAATGCGGGCGATCTTCACGGCTTCTTCCTAACTGCCTCAAGTATGAAGGAGTTACATAGTTTTACGGTGATTGCAACAAGTGTAAAATAAGTTTATGTTAATTAACTATAATAAATATTGCACGGCAGAGGCGGTTTCAGGGACTTGAAAAGGGGAGGTTTCCATGAAGCATGAAACGCTTGGCTGACAGCAAATAAAGCGATGTAAGGGGCATGCATAGCTATGAAGATGCAAAAGATCAGATCTCCTTCCACGATTTGCATAATTTATTACATATAGAGTTGCAGGTGCGTGTTCAGGCACAGGAAAAGGAGGGTGACCGGCATGGTGATGACGATATGCCAGCGATTACGGCGCAATAGACAGTTCGTTTAGAATGATATATGCACATATGAGGCCAGGAGAGGGAATTAAGTCTTTTTTTCCAGAGGCGCGCTCAGGAATTGAAGAAAGGGGGTCATATTATTGCAAGGAAACTAAGATGCATGGGCCTACAATGGCATAACATACTGCAGTTTTCGGATGAAACACGCACCAGAGGGTACGCCGCGAACGATAATAGGAGAATAGGCGAGTCAAGGTAGGGTAAAAAGGGGGGTAACCAATGTGAATTGAAGTTGCAAGTGAAATAGTCACTGTTGACTAGTTACTATCGTATTGGCGGAAAATATAACTATCAAAAGGCTTTGTGCCTCTACAGTTTGGATCCTGGATACGCCTATGATGAAGTACAACGTGCGAAAAGGAAATATCTATGATCAGTAACCTATTTATATTGCTTGGTAGCAACTTGCCTGCAATTAATATTTTATCCATTTGGCCTCCCTTTTTTTATTAATCTGGCACCGCCTATGGCAAAATAAAATATGTTTAATAACTGTTTTGTATGATGTCACAATAACGCACACTTTCATTTATCCAAAAAACAATGTAAAAAACTTGTATTACACATTTATTTCACTCCCGTATTGAGTGCCCTGCAAACGCCTATGATTTTCCAATTTTCAAAAGTCACCGCCATATTCTCCAATTCAATATCTATCACCGCCATATCTCCAATTCAATATCTATCGATCCCCATTAGTTGCGTTAAAATAGGTTGATAAACATGACAGCTGTGTTGGATCAGAAATACCTCCAAGATTTGTAGTTCCCCTCCCCCCCCCCCCCCCTGCTGCCCCCTATCAAAAATTTAGGATTTTTTTAATAAAGAAATGTAGATCGTGTTGAGGGGAATCAAACGCCGTTTGATTTTTTGAAAATCGGAAGAACCGTCACCAATTCCAGTTCTTCGTGAGAGATAGCTATTTTTTTCAGCACCCCACTCATGTTGTGCATATGTGTTCCCACTTTGTACGATTGTAATGCATTACATTTTTTTCTTAATACAAAATCGGCAATTTGCAAGACTATCTATTTGAATATGAACTGAAAAATTTGGCAAGCGGCAGACGGTGGGATACGAGCGTCTCCGACGAGCGTCTCAGACGGTGGGATACGAGCGTCTCAGACGGTGGGATACGAGCGTCTCCGACGAGCGTCTCAGACGGTGGGATACGAGCGTCTCAGACGGTGGGATACGAGCGTCTCAGACGGTGGGATACGAGCGTCTCAGACGGTGGGATACGAGCGTCTCAGACGGTGGGATACGAGCGTCTCAGACGGTGGAATACGAGCGTCTCATACGGTGAGATACGAGCGTCTCAGACGGTGGGATACGAGCGTCTCAGACGGTGGGATACGAGCGTCTCAGACGGTGGGATACGAGCGTCTCAGACGGTTGGATACGAGCGTCTCCGACGAGCGTCTCAGACGGTGGGATACGAGCGTCTCAGACGGTGGGATACGAGCGTCTCATACGGTGGGATACGAGCGTCTCAGACGGTGGGATACGAGCGTCTCAGACGGTGGGATACGAGCGTCTCAGACGGTGGGATACGAGCGTCTCATACGGTGGGATACGAGCGTCTCAGACGGTGGGATACGAGCGTCTCAGACGGTGGGATACGAGCGTCTCATACGGTGGGATACGAACGTCTCAGACGGTGGGATACGAGCGTCTCAGACGGTGGGATACGAGCGTCTCAGACGGTGGGATACGAGCGTCTCCGACGAGCGTCTCCGACGAGCGTCTCAGACGGTGGGATACGAGCGTCTCATACGGTGGGATACGAGCGTCTCAGACGGTGGGATACGAGCGTCTCAGACGGTGGGATACGAGCGTCTCCGACGAGCGTCTCCGACGAGCGTCTCAGGCGGTGGGATACGAGCGTCTCAGACGGTGGGATACGAGCGTCTCATACGGTGGGATACGAGCGTCTCAGACGGTGGGATACGAGCGTCTCAGACAGTGGGATACGAGCGTCTCAGACGGTGGGATACGAGCGTCTCAGACGGTGGGATACGAGCGTCTCAGACGGTGGGATACGAGCGTCTCAGACGGTGGGATACAAGCGTCTCCGTGGTCCGTCGTGAGGAGCATGAGAGTGTCGACGGTGGTCTTAAAGGGTCTATCGAGCGTCTGGCTCCACCATCGATGTGATCGTTACGAATCAGAGTGTCGACAGGGCCGGTGTTGTCCACTGTGACTACAGCCCTCACAACTGGTCACGTGCTATGCTGTCCGTGTCGGACTCCAGACCCCAGCCGTGCACCCTCACCACCAGGTGCTGGTCTAAGTTTGACCCGGATGAGGCTGACCGCCAGATAGCAGAGTGGACTGGAGCCCGGTGTTCACTAGTGACAGCCCGAAGGAGCAGTGGGACTATTTACATATGGTGACACGGCCCATCTTAGACACTTCGATTCCTGAAAAGCGGTTCAGAGTGCGCAATCCAGTTGCGCCACCGATCACGGACACTACCAAAGACCTCATGGCGCAGCGACGAGCAGCACTCCGGGAAGGTGACCGCGAGAGCTACAAACTCCTGAACCGTCAGGTCCAGGCTGCGATCCGGCGCGACACGCGGGAGGAGCTGGACCGGCGGGTGCGCCAAGCCGGACCTGGCGCCATGTGGCGCAGCGTGCAGCCCATAGTCGCATCCAACCGGCCTGTCAGGTCCACTCCCAGTGCTGACGCGAATGCTATGAACAAATATTTCGTGGAAGTGGGTCCAAAGACGGCTCGTCAGGTAGACGCGGCCGGACCGGAGCTGCCGGTCCGTCTGCCGCGAGTCGCCACCGGAGGCTTCCGAGTCTCTCCCATCTGCCCGGGCGACCTGCGCCGCGTGGTGGGGAGAATGCGCAGTAGCACGGCGTGTGGTGCTGACGGCCTGTGCGTTCGATTCGTGAAGCGTTGTATGTCATCGTTGTGCCACACTCTCACTCACATCGTTAACACTAGCCTCGTCTCCGGTCACGTCCCTAGATCTTGGAAATTGACAATCGTTCATCCTATTCAGAAATCCTCAAAATCAACAGAAACCTCTTACTACCGACCCATTTCGATTTTACCGACTATCGCTAAGATCACTGAACGAGTCGTGTACGAGCAGCTTTTTTTATTACTTTTCATCGCATCATCTGTTTTCTCCTAGTCAGATGGTTTTAGACTGAACCATTCCACCGACACTGCACTGCTTACCGTAACTGACAAAGTGTTTACCGCAATGGACCACAGTTACGTCACTTTTCTCTGTCTTTTGGATTTGTCGAAATGTTTTGATGTTATCCCGCACGATCGTCTTCTTAGCAAGCCGCGTCTTTACGGTGTAGACGAGCGATGGTTTAATAGCTATCTGGCCGAACACTACCAACAAGTGCGTATTCGAACGCCATCTGGCGAGCGTGTTACCTCTCGGCCGCTGCTGAACGACATCGGCACCTACCAGGGCTCAGCGTTGGGACCCCTGTTGTACTCGATTTATGTCAATGGCCTTCCTCTGTATGCGAACGATGCGGACATTGTGCAATATGCGGATGACACCCAGGTTCTGATCTCTGGGAGGCCTGGCGATGTTGGTTCCCTTGTAACTTCAATGGAGCAAACTCTTCTACAGCTTTCCCGATGGTTTGGCAAAAATGGCCTAAAAATTAACGCAGAGAAAACACAGTTTATAGTTCTCGGCTCTCGTCAAAACGTTCAGCGGCTCCCGGCCGTCAGCATCAATTTCATGGGAGCCACTATCGTCGGTTCTCCTACTGTGCGGAATCTGGGTGTCGTGTTTGATCAGAGAATGACGTTCTCGGCTCACATCGATGACCTAGTACGACGATGTACCGGTACACTGTGTGGCCTCAGCCACAGTCGTCATTGCCTGCCACAGCCCACTGTGATCCGACTTGTGGAAGGGCTGGTGATTTCCCTGATACGCTATTGTGTGACCGTCTACGGAGCTACCAACAAAACTCAGCTATGTCGCCTTCAGCGAATACTTAACTTTGGAGCTCGAGTCATCTCCGGTCGCAGAAAGTACGACCACATCAGTGGCGTGCTACGGGAGCTTAAATGGCTCACAGCCGAGAATATGTTTGTGTATCACGGCCTCACACTTCTGAACAAGATCCGGTGTATATCTGAGCCAGAGACACTTGCCCATGGTCTTATCACCAGACACGACATTCACCATCGCTCCACTAGGCAGTCGGATCAGCTTGTGACCCCTCAGATAAGATCTGAGTCGGGAAAGCGCAGGTTTTTATACTCTATCGTGACCAAATTCAACGGCCTGCCAGCAGCCATGCGTGATATGCAGCCCTCACTTTTCAAAGGCGAGGTGCGAAGATGGCTCTTAAGAAGTCAGTTTGGTGACGATGACTGATATGTCTTTACATAAATACTGTGACACAATGTGACATCGGGCGCCTGCTGTGAATGCCTGACTCCAGATTTGTCGCTGCTTATGCTTTTATGACTCGAGGTGCAGAATAGCCGTGTTTCACGGAGCTACCTCATGATGTGTATAAATATCCCACCTTAACATTATATTTGAGTTGAGATAGGCATTTTGATGGCTTGGGATTGAAATTAAGTATGGTAGCAGTTAAAAAAAACAATGATCTAATCAACAAGATATTCTAATCGATTTTGACATCTGTAAAAAACAAGGCCCATGTGTATTTGAATAGGGCCTCTAAACCGACAGTGTCATCTCTCTACCCAACTGGTAATGATAGTCGACTTGTTTTAAGGTCAGCCTTGGAATATTTTCGTCCTTCATTTCTCGATCCCCGGGTGGTATAATGACATTACATTCTTTTCACAAACAGCGATCCAATACCATAAATAATACAGTGTATCAATGTGAGTGTCAGCGGCGACACGGCGGCGACACGATGTGTCAGTGTGTCAGCAGTGTGTCAGCAGTGTGTCAGTCAGCAGTGTGTCAGTAGTGTGTCAGTCAGCAGTGTGTCAGTCAGCAGTGTGTCAGCAGTGTGTCAGCAGTGTGTCAGTCAGCAGTGTGTCAGTCAGCAGTGTGTCAGTCAGCAGTGTGTCAGCAGTGTGTCAGCAGTGTATCAGCAGTGTGTCAGCAGTGTGTCAGCAGTGTGTCAGTCAGCAGTGTGTCAGTCAGCAGTGTGTCAGTCAGCAGTGTGTCAGCAGTGTATCAGCAGTGTATCAGCAGTGTGTCAGCAGTGTGTCATCAGTGTCAGTCAGCAGTGTGTCAGTCGTGTGTCAGTCAGCAGTGTGTCAGTCAGCAGTGTGTCAGCAGTGTGTCAGCAGTGTGTCAGCAGTGTGTCAGCAGTGTGTCAGCAGTGTGTCAGCAGTGTGTCAGCAGTGTGTCAGTCAGCAGTGTGTCAGTCAGCAGTGTGTCAGCAGTGTGTAAGCAGTGTATCAGCAGTGTGTCAGCAGTGTGTCAGCAGTATGTCAGCAGTGTATCAGCAGTGTGTCAGCAGTGTGTCAGCAGTGTGTCAGCAGTGTGTCAGCAGTATGTCAGCAGTGTGTCATCAGTGTGTCAGCAGTGTGTCAGCAGTGTATCAGCAGTGTGTCATCAGTGTGTCAGTCATCAGCGTGTCAGCAGTGTGTCCGCAGTGTGTCAGCAGTGCGTCAGCAGTGCGTCAGCAGTGCGTCAGCAGTGTGTCAGCAGTGTGTCAGCAGTGTGTCAGCAGTGTGTCAGCAGTGTGTCACTCACCTGCCGGGCTTGGTGCGGTCGGCCGGCCACTTCTCCAGCAGTCTCAGAAAGCCACGGTAGGCGCTGGAACCCATCGACAGGCGCCGCGACTCTGCAATATACTCTGCAACTCTGCAAATACAGCACACATACCACATTAGACGCGGACAAACGGGCCAGCCGAGAACCAAAGGAGGCGGCACCTAATCAATCAAAGGCGGCACTGCGCGACAAAGAAGAGCTCTCTCACACACAGTGGAGCTGTAGAATCACATCATGTATCACACAATATGACCACTAAAATAGTGTCTGCCTATCTTGTAGAAAATAACACCGTTTGCGCGGTGAAAGAAAAAATGATACGCGGAAGCTGCATGAAACAGCATTAACCCGCCATTGGCGGGGGGGGGGGCGTTTTTCGCCCCGCCCCCTGACGAATTTTCGTAATAGCTCACCAACTAATAGCGCTATCGACATGAAACTTCAGGTACCTTCCCCTACATCATTGATACGTCTTCTGTGCAAAAATAAAGCAATTCCGTCAATTTTTCCGAAATATAGCTAATTTAGTGACGTTACTGCACGAGTTTGACACAAAAATCATATAAACTTTAGCAGGCCATACAAATGCCATATTTGAAGCAAAATGAAATCGAAAAACGCCAAAAGATAGCAAATGGCACGAGCTACAAAATAGCTATCTCGATTTTTTAGAATTTTGGTTTTTGACCCCAAACATAAAAAAACGATTTTGTTTAAATGTCCTCAAAATCTACATTTTAAAATATTAAAAAAGAAGAAGATATGTTGATCAACCACATGTGGACAATACCCAATTCAAATTTAAAAGCAATATATTTATTTTTGACTGACTTACCGCTCCCTAAGTATGAGTAACTCATGACGTCATATTTTGAAATTGCGTTTTTTAAAACTTTTATTGACCAGACACAAACAAATGAATGCCAGCATTATTTTTGAGACAAAACTGATCACGACACGACACATGCCTTTTTTATTTCGATTTATCAATTTCAAAATTTGACCTTATGTGACCTGACCTTGACCTTATATGGTGTCAGATTGTGAAAATGACTGCTACTATCGAATTATACATGTAAAATGACCCATACAACATGTGTCACATGGCTTTTGTAGACCTGTGACCTTTTGTGACCTGACCTTTACCTTTACAATTTCACTTTTACGTATGCGGGATATGAATTATACCTTTGAGAGCACTTTGCGCGATAATAGTCGCAATATAAGGCTTTGGATGGAAAGTATGGCCCAGAAACTCAAATATCTCAATTTTACCTTTGAGCTGACCGTGACTTGACATGTGACCTTATTTTGGAAATTTCGTATATGTGTTGGGTGCGTATCATTGAGAGCTTTCGATTCCCGCCTTGCACGTCTCGCTGCGATTATTGGTTCGGAAGATAACCAGGGGGCGAAAAACGCCCCCTCCCAGCCAATGGCGTTCGGCTGAGACCCCAGCCAATGCCGGGTTAAAACGGATAATACAATATGTATACCTACCGATATTATGTTTCAAAACAGTGGACTCGAGCCAGCTTCGGTTAATTTCAGTGATTTATGACGGAGACAGCTCAGATATTTCGTGGTTTAGTTTAGAAGTTCGGAACAAGTATAAAAGGGTAGATAGCAACGTCATCGGCTGTATAACAAAACAATGTTGGTTCGCGGTCGTTCAAGACGTTCTCACTAACAAAATATTGTCGGAGTCATTTTATCCAGCAGTTTCAAGATGCTCATTGCTCATTTACAAATTATACGAATGAGCGTCAATATATCGGCTTAAATCTCACTTCAGAAGACAACACGGTCATCAGTCAGCACACTGACGGATCCAGGGGGCATCAGGGGCAAGTGCCCCCCCCCCCCCCCACCAAGGAATCTGGGGGAATTCAATACAAGTATGCCCCCCCCCCCCCGCGCGTTCCCAATTTATCGTAAAATCGTAAAAATTGTCTTTGCAGCAGTAAAAATCCAGCTATCCAGTCAAAAACCGGGAATTTTCGCGCCGCTTCGCGGCATGACACAAGTTTCGCAATTGCTTATACCAATTTTGCAAATGGGAAAATTAATTTCATTAAATGTCTGGCAGAAGCTCTCCTTGGCGGTAATTGCACCAGGCCCCAGGACCCACTCCATTCATAAAATATTAACTTTCAAGCGGGCTACATGTTTAGCTAGCTAGTCTGCCGAGTTCCGAAAAAGGCGACGCGAACGCAAGGACGCGTACATCGGCACCCGAAGCTGCTCCAACGGTGCCCAACTTGCTGGACCGAAGAGTCTAATAGTGGGGACCAGGCCAGGACCATCTCCCCAAGCCATCTCCAACCAGGCTCCTCCAGATCCACAGGGACCATTTATGCGTGGAAAAGTCGTTCTGCCTCTTGCTGCTGTCAACCCATTTGCACTGTTACCAGTTGTTTGTTACAGCTCGGTACATACTACATATGTATAGTTATTATTATCATATGTACTATTGAGCGGCGAGCGCCGACTGCCACCGGTCATCGTGATTTACTATCCGAGGCTAATGGATACGAAAAAATACCTTCATTTCAATATCTGTCATCATACCGAGATGTGCAACCAGGAAAGGGGTTACTTGAGGCTTGGCCCCTATCACGGTCTGGTTCCAATATAAAAATTTCGTTTTCCACGACCTAAAATTAACATTTTCACGCCGCTTCGCGGCGTCACATCGGTGGACATCGTCATAACGAAGCCATCGTCATCGTCTTCGGTTCGTCGTAACGCTGAATTGAATGAGTAACATTTTTACCTTATTATCCTCTACAAGGCCCACCGCCTATATTTTTGGGTTTTTATCAGGCAAACCCGTACAAATTTCGCGCTGCTTGGCGGCGCTAAATAACATGCACCTACTATGTATGAAAATCCACATTAAAAATGCTGCAAAGGCTTAAAGGGAATAGTTCACCTTCAACATGGGGTTTTGAACTGAGATAGCAGATTTCTAGAGCAGATCGAAAAATGGGTTGTGTGAAAAAATTAGCTCCCTACGCTAAGTAATTGACACAGGACTAGTGTGCCCCTTTTAGAAGACGATGTTTCGTGCCCCGGTCGGGGGACGAAACTTGTTTCGGGTCCTCATAATGGTTGTTTACGTTACAAGCAGCCTGCGTATATATGCCTATATGTCCGTCGTTATTGTGTGCAATAGTTTCCATATCCAAGCTACCATATGCATGACGTCATAATTGTCATGAAGTTTGTTGGCCATGAAGGAGAAAATAGAAACATGCCCATTTTTGACGGATATCCATCTATCGTCCAAACAAATGTCATTCGTTTTTTTCAGTTCGAAATACCCCGTATAGCCAAATTTTAAGACAGCTTTTAAGGTGACCTATTCCTGTTAAATACACGCAGAAAAAATGGGGGTATATTTGTTCGTCATTTCAGCCGACCCCCATTAAAAAAATATCGGCGACGCCCCTGCGAGTTGGTATGAGATAAACGTTATTATTACTTATATGTGACTGTAATACTACGGAATATCGCGTTTTTGTGTTTTTCCCCCGAAAAAGTGCATTAGAGCTCGAATACCAAAATAATGTGACCGCCCCCCCCAATTTTTTTTTACTAATTGCGACAATAATAATTACTTTGACTTTAGGGCGCTCCGACTTCTTGGTCATGCGGCGTAATTGTGAATGTCATCTTAATTAACTGTAAAATGTGGTCCTTGGCCCTTGGCCAGTCAGCTTCCTGGTCCTTGGCCAGCTTGTTCTTTCAACTCGTAGTCTAACGAAAATCTCATGTCATATTTTTGCTCGCTGCTCTGAGCTTTTTTAAGAATATTCGCTTGCGACGCGGGAGAAGAGAGTAGATGTCTGGCGACGCGGGAGGAGTAGCTGTCTGGCGACGCGGGAGGAGTAGCTGTCTGGCGACGCGGGAGGAGTAGCTGTCTGGCGACGCGGGAGGAGTAGCTGTCTGGCGAAGCGGGAGGAGTAGCTGTCTGGCGACGCGGGAGGAGTGATACGTAGCTGTCTGGCGACGCAGGAGGAGTAGCTGTCTGGCGACGCGGGAGGAGTAGCTGTCTGGCGACGCGGGAGGAGTAGCTATCTGGCGACGAGGGAGGAGTAGCTGTCTGGCGACGCGGGAGGAGTAGCTGTCTGGCGACGCGGGAGGAGTAGCTGTCTGGCGACGCGGGAGGAGTAGCTGTCTGGCGACGCGGGAGGAGTAGCTGTCTGGCGACGCGGGAGGAGTAGCTGTCTGGCGACGCGGGAGGAGTAGCTGTCTGGCGAAGCGGGAGGAGTAGCTGTCTGGCGACGCGGGAGGAGTGATACGTAGCTGTCTGGCGACGCAGGAGGAGTAACTGTCTGGCGACGCGGGAGGAGTAGCTGTCTGGCGACGCGGGAGGAGTAGCTATCTGGCGACGTGGGAGGAGTAGCTGTCTGGCGACGCGGGAGGAGTAGCTGTCTGTCGACGTGGGAGGAGTAGCTGTCTGGCGACGCGGGAGGATTAGCTGTCTGGCGACGCGGGAGGAGTAGCTGTCTGGCGACGCGGGAGGAGTAGCTGTCTGGCGACGCGGGAGGAGTGATACGTAGATGTCTGGCGACGCGGGGGAGTAGCTGTCTGGCGACGCGGGAGGAGTAGCTGTCTGGCGACGCGGGAGGAGTGATACGTAGATGTCTGGCGACGAGGGAGGAGTAGCTGTCTGGCGACGCGGGAGGAGTGATACGTAACTGTCTGGCGACGCGGGAAGTGATACGCAGCTGTCTGGCGACGCGGGAGGAGTAGCTGTCTGGCGACGCGGGAGGAGTGATACGTAGCTGTTTGGCGACGCGGGAGGAGTAGCTGTCTGGCGACGCGGGAGGAGTGATACGCAGCTGTCTGGCAGCTTTGTGAATTGCAACTGCAAAGACTTTCTTTGGTGTCATTCGACGAAGTTCGTCCCATTCAAAGAGCATTTGTTTTCTTGTACGTAAGCTAAAGCCCAGGCTACACTATGCGTGATTGTCCCGCAAATCACGCACGTCTTCTCCGTGTTTGCGGGACTTGCGTGACGTCCGGGATCTGCCGATCATGCAAATCACGAAGGAAAATGGATAAACCACAGCATTTTTAAAATGGATAAACCACTGCATAAATATCTACCAGCTTCAACAGAAGTTTCAACACTCGCAATTTGCTCAAACGCTTCTTCATTCATCTTCCGCAACGATACTCAGCACAAATAATTCAAGTTTAGGTCTATTATACACTACAATAAGCGAAATCAAGCAAAATTATAGAAACCACGCATCACGCAATCACGGAAAACACGCCAAGAAGTTCAGAATTCTGAACCATATTGCAGGATCTGCGCGACGTGTCTGCGGCTTTTCCTTGACGTTGTATGCGGGATCTGCGTGATGTTCCAGTGTAGCTCACCCAATGTATTTACTATCAGCTGAACTTGCTCTGTCGGCGCATTTCACGCAAATGCCGCAAACACGCAGAACACGCGCGTGATTTGCAGAAATATCACGCAAAATGTTGCCTGGGCTTTAAAGGGCACCTTGCACCTTGGGAAAAGTATGTGGAATGATAGAAACGAGTGTCCTGATTACGGTTCTGGCATTCGTTTTTGCGAGAGAAAAAAGTACCAATTTGTCATATTTTGAAAAATATTGATATTAATACATATGACGTCACAATAATCTTGCGTCACCAAAACGAGCTGTGGCTTCATACCGGCAAAAGTATATCCTTAAATCAGAAAATGTAAGCAACACTAACAACCTCGTTCGCTGGGTCGCGACACGCTAGTATATTGGTCGCGATTGAAAATGTGTGAATGTGTACACTATGGCATTGTATGAGTAGAGTTGGAGTGGCGTTGCGTAAACACATACCCATAATGTTCATGTGCATAAATGAATGTGATATACCTACCCACAAATATGTGTTTATCAGTGTGTGTGGTGGATGTAAATACATGTGTGGATGGCGGATGTGCAGTTAATATTGCAGCTACCGGTACGTGCCAACCATCAAAAGGTGTGCCCTTTCAAGACGAATGTGGAAATTATTTTTTATTGGAAATCCAATGAAAATTGACAAAGTTATAGCCAATAATATTTTGAGCTATTCATCGTAAACAAAAAACTTTTTTTCAAAATTGAATCGATATATTTCATGAACGCCGACGAGCCACCAATCAACAAATGTGCCTTATCGCGAAGCATCTATTGGTAATTTTCAATTGGAAATCGGTTCACAATTGACAGAGGTAATTACTTAAAACTGTAACCACAAGCAGAAGTCACACAGTTACCGAGTTTGCATGTGTTTCTATTGCGGATAATAGTGCAGCTACCGGTACGAGCCACCCACCAAAAGGTGTGCCTATTCAAGACGAGTGTCGGTATTATTTTCAATTGGAAATCCAATGAAAATTGACAAAGTTATGGCAAATAATATGTATAGCCCATCACAAACTTGGCGCAAGACAGCGTAATGCAAGAACAAACATTGGCACAATTTAATCGATATATTGCAGGTACCGCGACAAGCCACCCATACAAACATGCGTATTTTCACGAAGCATCTTATGGTAATTTTCAATTGGAAATCGTTTCAAAATTAACCAAGTCATTTACTCAAAACCTGAAGTCACGTGTATAACAGGGGCATACATTCTGGATGAGCTTCTACTGCAGCGAACATTGTAGTTACAGGTACGAACCACCCATCAAAAGGTGCCTTTTCAAGACGAGAGTCGGCATTATTTTCAATTGGAAATCCAATGAAAATTGACAAAGTTATGGCCAATAATATTTATAGCTTATGAACACATAATGCGTTTCAGTGGCAGTCGGTTAAAATATCGAAAACGAAGTGCGGTAGAAATCACACTAATGACGTATGCGAAACGTCACAAGATTTGGCCCTTTAAAATAGCTCCCAATAGCTCCAACGGTTTTTGCGTTGAAACTCAGCAACTAGGTCGTTTTTGAAGGGAAAATGTCAGATTTGGAGATTTCTCAGTACTACCAACAATCTGGCTATCTCAGTTAAAACCTAATGTTAAAGGTTCACTATTCCCTTTAAGGGTCCCTGTCACACGATCAGTAACATCAAGGGCTCTCGGTGTTGATTATGTTCCTGTACGGGACTCGGGGACAGATCAATGCTACTCATTAATATTGACGATTGTCGCGGAATGCCACTGTTTGATGTAGTATACACAAGAACATTCCTTCATATGCAGCCCTGAGCAAATAAGTTGCTGTTATTTCTGAGCTCTCGGAACCGATGATAAACCAAGTAAAGCACTCAATTGTGCGAGCTTTCTGAAGTTACTCGACCAATGCGAGCATCAATGCCCGGATGTAACCAATTTCCGTCTCAACTGGGTAAGGATAACAGGTTGGCAGTATAGGACGACTACCCAACATAAACTAGCGCTTATTCCTTAACAGAATGTAGGCAAAAATATGAACGCTTGGACCGTCAGTCCATGTCAACTGAACCAGTGACAACTGAACCAGGACAACTGAACCAGTGACAACTGAACCAGTGACAACTGAACCAGTGACTACTGAACCAGTGACAACTGAACCAGTGACAACTGAACCAGGGACAACTGAACCAGGACAGCTGAACCAGTGACAACTGAACCAGTGACAACTGAACCAGTGACAACTGAACCAGTGACAACTGAACCAGTGACAACTGAACCAGGGACAACTGAACCAGGGACAACTGAAGTTCAGTTATCACTAGTTCAGTTATCACTAGTTCAGTTATCACTAGTTCAGTTATCACTAGTTCAGTTATCACTAGTTCAGTTATCACTAGTTCAGTTATCACTAGTTCAGATATCACTAGTTCAGTTATCACTAGTTCAGTTATCACTAGTTCAGTAATCACTAGTTCAGTTATCACTAGTTCAGTTATCACTAGTTCAGTTATCACTAGTTCAGTTATCACTAATTAAGTTATCAATAGTTCAGTAATACATACACTAGTTCAGTTATCACTAGTTCAGTTATCACTAGTTCAGTAATGCATACACTAGTTCAGTTATCACTAGTTCAGTTATCAGTAGTTCAGTTATCACTAGTTCAGTTATCACTAGTTCAGTTATTACTAGTTCAATTTTCACTTGTTCAGTTGTCGCTGGTTCAGTGGTCACTGCTTCGCTTGTCCCTGGTTCACTTGTCACTGGTTCAGTTTTCACTGGTTCACTTGTCACTGGTTCAGCTATCACTGGTTCAGTTATCACTGGTTCAGTTATCACTGGTTCAGTTATCACTGGTGCAGTTGTCACTGGTTCAGTTATCCCTGGTTCAGTTGTCCCTGGTTCAGTTCACAGTTGTCCCTGGTTCAGTTGTCACTGGTTCACTTGTCACTGCTTCAGTTGTCACTGGTTCAGTTATCACTGGTTCAGTTCACAGTTGTCACTGGTTCACTTGTTACTGGTTCAGTTGTCACTGGTTCAGTATCACTGGTTCAGTTGTCACTGGTTGCACAGGAACGGACACGGAGACCAGCACGGGCACGGGAACATAAACGGCACCGGAATAGGCACGGAAACGGGCATCGATACGGAAACGGGGTACGGAAACGGGGTACGGGGAAACGGGGTAACTGGTAAGTCAAGAGACGGGAACGGGGACAGGAACGAACGTGGAAACAGACACGGGAACGAGCCACCAGAATAGAGACACGGGACACGGGAACGAGCACACAGACACGGGAACGAGCCACCAGAATAGAGACACGGGACACGGGAACGAGCACACAGACACGGGAACGAGCCACCAGAATAGGCTCGGAAACGGGTATCGGTACGGTAACAGGTTGTAGGAAGTGGGCACGGGAGCGGGAACGGGCAGTAGAACGGGAATGTTTACGGGAACAGGCACGGGAAGCGGCACGGGAACCGGAACGGGACTGGACACGGAAACGGGCAGAACAACAGGCACGCTAACGGGCATTGGAATGGTCACCGGAACGGACACAGGAACGGGCGTGGGGTACCGGAACAGAATACGGAAACGGAACAGGGAAACGGGTACCGGGAACGTAAATCACTAATTCAAACAAAAAATAAAATAACATAGTTCAACTAGATCTGAGATTGGTCAACTGGAGGAAAGTGTCCGTCAACTCTTCATTGCCTTTTGAAACATTTGCGCACCGCGGAATGCAGGCCTTAGCCATGCATAAATTAGCTGGCTGTATACATTGCAGGGTATACAAATTGCGGGCTTTACGCTGCCAAATGATATATCAACAGTTGTATTCAAACAAATACCTAATTCGGACCGGGAAACGGGCAGCGAACGCATTTGCTGGCTATATAAATTAGCTGGGTATATAAATTAAATGGCTATATAAAGTGCAGGCCTTCTAGTAATTATTAAAATAGACAAGCTTTCAACCAGTGGCGGTCGCAGGGGGGGGGGGCATCCGGGCCATGCCCCCCCCCCCCCAAAGACACATAAGGGGGGGGGCAACATATCTTTTGCCCTCCCCCAAGCTAAGGCCATAGACGGAGGGCCCCCCAGGCCGACAGAGGGGCCCTCTCAGGCCGACGGAGGGCCCTCTCAGGCCGACAAAGGGCTCTCTCAGTCCGACAGAGGGCCCTCTCAGGCCGACAGAGGGCCCTCTCAGACCGACAGAGGACACTCTCAGGCCGACAAAGGGCTCTCTCACGTCGACGGAGGGCCCTCCCAGGTCGATGGAGGGCCCTCTCAGGTCGATGGAGTACAGTCTGAGCCCGACAGAGGGCTCTCTTAGGCCGACGTAGGGCCCTCTCAAGCCGACAGAGGGCCCTCTCAGGTCGACAGAGGGGCCCTCTCAGGCCGACGGAGGGCCCTCTCAGGCTGACAGAGGGCCCTCTCAGGCGGACAGAGGGGCCCTCTCAGACCGACAGAGGACACTCTCAGGCCGACAAAGGGCTCTCTCACGTCGACGGAGGGCCCTCCCAGGTCGATGGAGGGCCCTCTCAGGCCGACAGACGACCCTCTCAGGCCGACAGAGGGTCCTCTCAGGCGGACAGATGGGCCCTCTCAGGCCGACAGAGGGGCCCTCTCAGGCCGACGGACGGTCCTCTCAGGCCGACAGAGGGCTCTCTCAGGTCGACAGAGGGCCCTCTCAGGCCGACAGAGGGCCCTCTCAGGCCGACAGAGGGCCGTCTCAGGCCGACAGAGGGCCCTCTCAGGCTGACAGAGGGGCCCTCTCAGGCCGACGGAGGGCCCTCTCAGGCCGACGGAGGGCCCTCTCAGGCTGACGGAGGTCCCTCTCAGGCCGACGGAGGGCCCTCTCAGGCCGACAGAGGGCTCTCTCAGGTCGACAGTGGGCCCTCTCAGGCCGACATAGGGCCGACAGAAGGCCCTCCCAGGCCGACGGAGTACAGTCTGAGCCCGACAGAGGACTCTCTTAGGCTGACGTAGGGCTCTCTCAGGCCGACGGAGGGCCCTCTTAGGCCGAAAGAGGGCTCTCTCAGGTCGACAGAGGGCCCTCTCAGGCCGACAGAGGGCCCTCTCAGGTCGACAGAGGGCCCTCTCAGACCGACAGAGGGAACTCTCAGGCCAACAGAGGGCCCTCTCATGCCGACAGAGGGGCCCTCTCAGGCCGACGGAGGGCCTCTCAGGCCGACAGAGGGCTCTCTCAGGTCGACAGAGGGCTCTCTCAGGCCAACAGAGGTCCCTCTCAGGCCAACAGAGGTCCCTCTCATGCCGACAGAGGGGCCCTCTCAGGCCGACGGAGGGCCCTCTCAGGCCGACAGAGGGCTCTCTCAGGTCGACAGAGGGCCCTCCCAGTCCGACAGAGGGGCCCTCTCAGGCCGACGGAGGGCCCTCTCAGACCGACAGAGGGAACTCTCAGACCGACAGAGGGCCCTCTCATGCCGACGGAGGGTCCTCTCAGGACGACGGAGGGCCCTCTCAGGCCGACGGAGGGCCCTCCCAGGCCGACGGAGGGCCCTCCCAGGTCGACGGAGTACAGTCTGAGCCCGACAGAGGGCTCTCTTAGGCCGACGTAGGGCCCTCTCAGACCGACGGAGGGCCCTCCCAGGCCGACGGAGGGCCCTCTCAGGTCGATGGAGTACAGTCTGAGCCCGACAGAGGGCTCTCTTAGGCCGACGTAGGGCCCTCTCAGGTCGACAGAGGGCCCTCTCAGGTCGACAGAGGGCCCTCTCAGGCCGACAGAGGGGCCCTCTCAGGCCGACGGAGGGCCCTCCAAGACCGACAGAGGGAACTTTCAGGCCGACAGAGGGCCCTCGCATGCCGACGGAGGGCCCTCTCAGGTCGATGGAGTACAGTCTGAGCCCGACAGAGGGCTCTCTTAGGCCGACGTACGGCCCTTTCAGGTCGACAGAGGGCCCTCTCAGACCGACAGAGGGGCCCTCTCAGGCCGACGGAGGGCCCTGTCAGACCGACAGAGGGAACTATCAGGCCGACAGAGGGCCCTCTCATGCCGACGGAGGGTCCTCTCAGGACGACGGAGGGCCCTCTCAGGCCGACGGAGGGCCCTCTCAGTCCGACAGAGGACCCTCTCAGGCCAACAGAGGACCGTCTCTGTCTCTGTGTCATAGGGCTCTCTGTCGGCCCTCAACAGAGAGGTCGACAGAGAGCCATATGAAGCCGACTGAGTCACTGAGGGACTCATAAATGAAAGTAAAAATGGGCCCCTGAGCCCAAGGTAGTACCCGCGGGTGTCCAGGGTTTCCCCTTGGGGACGCCCCTGACTCCCGCCAGCTGTATGCCGCATCTAACCCCCGCCCGCAACAGGGGGGGGGCGCCCCCCTCCCCCCTGGATGCGCTACTGACAATGCCCATGCCATTTGGTTGTGATAACATCATGTGATGCTGAGGGAGGTGTATTGCAATTTGTAGGTGTCCGCAGTCTGAGATGACGAAGTTTTTTTTTACAATATGACTCTAAGAAAAGAGTTTGCCCCACAGCTCTGTGATCACTAAAGAGCGCTTTCGTATCGACAGTTCTCGAAGGCCGTTTGAGGACCCTATTCAGACCAGCACAGGCCCCCAGGCCCGGCAAGGGCTCTTTTGCCAAGTTGCCCCTCCCCCCCCTCTAAGGGTTCCAGTTTACACTAGATAAAATGGGATTCCCTCAAGCTTTAACATTACGTGTCTATGGGCGTTGCATGGAAAGAATCGAGTTAGAAATATCTTCGACTGCACTCCCCCCCCCCCCCTCGGCAGGTGAAAAGGTACTGTGGCCCCTCCCTGAGAAAAATACTGGCTTCGTGCCTGGTTGCGATGCTTAATTTTATTTAGTAAGCAAAGGGCCATTTTGCTGGCAAGGGCCCTTTTGCCAAGTTGCCCCCCCCCCCCCAAAGGCGAAGGCTGCGACCGCCTCTGCTTTCAACATCACTGTCTTCATCAAGTTTTTAAATATTTTTGAATGACACAAAATAACAAACAGATTCGCTCATGTCACAATGATGTCATCATTGAATGATGATGGTATCAATGATGATGGTATTTTGGATTTTTGGAATGATGATGGACGATGGTATCATCATTGACATGAGCGAATCTGTTTTTGTTATTTTGTGTTATTCAAAAATATTTAAAAACTTCAGACCTGATGATGACAGTGATGTCGAAAGTTGTCTATTTTAATTATTCATATGGGCACTAAAATACATACTTGGCATGTTATTGATGATTTTAACACAATTTTTGACAATAATGTCCATCATGCCAGCCATCCAAATAATAGGTAAATTAAAATGATATAAAACGGTTCAAATATTAAGTCCAATTTGGCCCACTTAGAGTGAACCAACCTGTATAAAACGCAAAACGGCACCGTTTTGGACCACTCCGGATCGAATGGTGAATAAATCACGCAGATCGGTCCCATGGCCTCGGAGCATGGGCTTGCCTGCAACATTTTTTGGTGGTTTTGGTCCGATTTGGTCCACTTAGAGTGAACCAATATGTATAAAACGCAAAACGGCATCGTTTTGGACCACGACGGATCGAATGGTGAAGAAATCACGCAGATCGGTCCTATAGTTTCGAAGCATGGGCTTGCCTGCAACGTTTTTGTGTGGTTTTGGTCCAATTTGATCCACTTACGAGTGAACCAATCTATAAAACGCAAAACAGCACCGTTTTGGACCACGCCGGATCGAATTGTCAAGGAATCACGCAGATCGGTCCCATGGCCTCGGAGCATGGGCTTGCCTGCAATGGTTTTTGGTGGGTTTGGTCCAATTTGGCCCACTTAGAGTGAACCAATTTGCATAGGTGAGCACCGGTCCGTTACTCCGTTACTAACGAATTTACTTTGTTTAGTAACGAAGTAACGGTCTCGTTACATTTTATTTACAGTAACGGACCGAGTAACGGAAGTTACTTTTGTGGTCCGTTACTTCGTTACTTTTTAGTCCGTTACTCCGTTACTCAGTTACTTTTTTCCTATACTTGTTTCCTTTGCGACCGGATGTATTCGCACCAGCACAATCAATGCCTTACACACGCACAAAATCGAATGTCATATGGCGTAAAGAGATGCCAAATATCGTACCTGTTGGGCTGTTGCTGCGGCGCAATGCGCAATGACTGCGATAAAGGTAGCTGTCTCCCGCTCCCGATGCCGCGAAACATTGACAATGTTCGTCAGCTGATATAGGCCGACGGCAAGCTGGCGGCACTTGTTTATGATAAAGGCGAGCTTCGAGTAACGAGTAGCGAGCCTCTGAAAATTGCACGCACTGGAGGGGGGTGGATTCCCCCCCCCCCCCCCCCTAAGATCTCGCCGCCCCCATAAGAGCTACAATAACGAAATTTGTAGGGTAGGGAGGTTCTGTAGGGAACTCTGTTTTGCGAAATTTGCATGACCCTAGGTCAATATCTTCTTCGAGGTCACATGGGTCAAATATACAATCGTCATGGTGTCCTCAAATTTTAGCTCAGGTCAATAGTTTAGGCTCTAGAGTATGTGTTGCTTTGTTTGTAATGTGTTGCTGGGCCTTTCATGGACACTTTTTCAGCCCCCATCCCGTTCCAGCCCATTCAGCCAGACCCAAACCCATTCCAATCCGAATTCATAATTGATGGGGCTCCCATTCCCACCCGTTTCAGCATATTTCACTTTTTGTGGTGCTAAGAAATTATATGGTCTGCCACAAACCCGTTCCAACCCGTTACATTTCCAAAAATGGCCCCATTCCCACCCATTTCCATCCCGTTCCATGGGGATTCCCATTACATGAAGGGCTCTACACTCCAGAGGTGATCGAAGGTCAAAAAGGCTATTTATGGCATAAAGGTTTTTCGCAAATAACTGTTTACCTAATAAAGATGAGGCAATAATTTTGACGCCATCGTGTTCGTCTCGCCAAGGCGCTTCAAAATATAGGGCCTGTTCCAGCGCCATCACCCGGATTAAGTTGAGGCCTTATTTTCTCCACCGGCCGTTCCCGCGCCTCAACTAAAATCGGTTGAGCCTCCACCAACCTCAACCGGATGAGCAAAATCTCAACCTCTCGTCGAGCGGATGAGATCGGGCAAAGTCGGTTTACGGCAGCTATGGCGCACCAATGACAAACTTTGGTAAACATTTTTCGGCGCCATTCGTGAAGAGCATTGTGGACAGCTTTTGCATGGATTCCATTGTTTTTTAGATCTATGTTAAACGCACGGTGGATAAAAATACCTTAACAAATTTCTGACACGCGCGGTAAAACGCAAAACTGCGAGGAATACAATAATGTCTGTATTAAAAAAAATAGTTTACCTTCAACATTAGTTTTAAACTGAGATAGCAGTTTTGTAGCCCGTGTTGGGAAACCCCTATCTGCAAGTTTTCTTGACTGAAAAGACTTTCCAGCCGAATATATTTGATTTTTTGGCGTAGGAATGCGGTGCTGGCGAAAGAATGTTGTACTGGTTCTAGCCCGGGCAGAGGCTATACCATCAGCCAATCAGCTTGCAGCTGGTGCTAGCAAGCGAACCGCCGGCCGCCGGTTGGCACATCTCCAATGCGAGTCTATCCTTACGAGACTACTTTCGAATCTGATTGGCTGAACCATTGCTTACATTCGCGTGACGTCAGGACTCTGACTCAGAGAGTATGCATATAGTTTTGATAAACAATACAAAATGTACGGCCTTCTGTACTGAATCGGCGCGATATAAGGCCATTTTTGACAATATAAAAATAAATTGTATTAAAAAATATAATCAAATCGTGTTTGGTAAAACAAAATATAAGGTGAACTATTTCCTTTAAAGGGAGGTCACCTTGAAAGTTGTCTTGAAATTCAACCATACGGTGCATCTTGAGCTCAAAACTACGAATATGACTTTGGTTTGGACAACCGATGGGTATATGCGGAGAAAGAAGTAAGTTTCTATTTCTATTTCACGAGAAATCGTACGATAGCAGCTGGCGTTCTGGCTCCGCCCCGCTCCGCCTGACGCCAAGTACAGTCTCTGACAAGGGGTCGCCGCACCACCCAGGCGGCTGAGCGGATATTAACGAGGCGTCATGATCAGAGACTACGTGCCAGAGAGTGTACCTGCCTCCGGCGGCGAGCGTCCATGTCCAGATCGTGGCCCGGAACAGCAGACATGAAACCGGGCCCACTAGTCCTGTGTCAAAAGTACTTAACGTAGAGAGGTAATTCTTTCACCAAAACCCATTTTAAGATCTGCTCTACAAATCTGCTTTCTCAGTCCAAAACCCCACGTTAAAGGTAAACTATTTATTCCCTTTAAAGGAAATAGTTAGCCTTCAACATGGGGTTTTGAACTGAAATAGCAGTTTGTAGGCCGTGTGAGAAATCCCTATCTGCAAGTTTTCTTGGCTGAAAAGACTCTCAAGCCGAAGATATTTGACTTTTTGGCGAAGGAATGCGGCGCATATATGATATACCGTACCGTCTGAAAGAGCCAGCTCTGCATGGAGCATGCGCAGACCAATAACGCACACCATAAAATTAATAATTTACGACCTTCTGTCCTGAATTGGCGCGATTTAGGACTATTTTTTGAAAAGAGAAAAGCAAATTGTATTAAAAAAATCTAATAAAATCGTGTTCTGAGAAATTTTCCGAAGGTGAACTATTTCCTTTAAAGGGAATAGGTCACCTTGAAAGTTGTCTTGAAGTTCAACCATTAGGTGCATCTTGAGCTCAAAACTACGAATATGACTTTGGTTTGTTTGGACAACTGATGGATATATGTGGAAAAAGGAGTAAGTTTCTCTTTCTATTTCACGAGAAATCGTACGATAGCAGCTGGCGTTCTGGCTCCGCCCCGCTCCGCCTGACGCCAAGTACAGTCTCTGACAAGGGGCCGCCGCGCCGCCCGGGCGGCTGAGCGGATATTAACGAGGCGTCGTGACCAGAGACTACGTGCCAGAGAGTGTACCTGCCTCCGGCGGCGAGCGGCGAGCGAGATGTCCCGATCGTGGCCCGGAACAGCGGATATGAAACCGGGCCCACTAGTCCTGTGTCGAAATTACTTAACGTAGGGAGGTAATTATTTCACCACAACCCATTTTGAGATCTGCTCTACAAATCTGATATCTCAGTCCAAAACTCCATGTTAAAGGTGAACTTTTTTTTTTTTGATTGGGGTTTAGGGGCGCTCCGACAACGAAGGTCACATGGCGCCCATAAAGGTGAACTATTACCTTTAAGGCGGCCGCACACTGCGTCATTCGGCGCGGAATAAAGCTGGTTCGGACGAGCTTTGTCTGTGCTACACACCGCGAAACCACGGAATGTCGCAGTGATATCGCTCGCCGAATGGCCCAGTGTGCGGCCCGCATTACGGCAAAGACCGTGACCGTGAATTCGCACCCAAACAAATGATGGCCAACAGCTGATAATTCCACCGAGTCTCTACCGCTCGTTCCCGCGCGCCACTCCACCGCACCTCCACCAGGCACGCCTCAACATCTTCCGGGTGAGAGCGGGTGAGGGCGCTGGAACAGCCCCATATTCATGTTGACCAGTTTAGGTCAACTTAGAAATTTGACCTCAGGTCAAGGTCAAGTGGTGACCCAATATGGTAATGCTGGTTTACATAGCCTTGGTCATGCTGCATATTGGGAGACGCGTCTCGACGAGACAAACACATTGGTACCGGTTTCACTTCCCTATCTTCATTCTGTCAGAATTTATATCACTTCGTTTTACAAAAGTAACGGAGTAACGGAGTAACTGTAACTTCCGTTACATGTTTTGTTGATGTAACGGAGTAACGAGTAACTAGTTACTTTTTGGAGTAACGGAGTAACGAGGAACGAAGTTACATTTTGAAGTATAGGTGCCCACCTATGCCAATTTGTATAAATGCATAACGGCACCGTTTTGGACCACGCCGGATCGAATGGTGAAGCAATCACGCAGATCGGTCCCATAGCCTCGGAGCATGGATGGGTTTGCCTGCAAATTTGTACTAAAAGTTTTGGTCAAATTTGGTTCATTTAGATTGGACTAAAGTGGATAAAACGCAAAACGGCACCTATTCCGACCAGTCGGAATCGAATGGTGAGCATAAAAAATACTCAGATCGGTCCAGTAGTTTCGAAGCATGGGCTTGCCTGCTTATCTGGACGGTTTTTAGACCCTCCCAGTGGCAGTTCAGTCACTCACTGGTTCAGTCACTCACTGGTTCAGTCACTCACTGGTTCAGTCACTCACTCACTGGTTCAGTCACTCACTCACTGGTTCAGTCACTCACTCACTGGTTCAGTCACTCACTCACTGGTTCAGTCACTCACTCACTGGTTCAGTCACTCACTCACTGGTTCAGTCACTCACTCACTGGTTCAGTCACTCACTCACTGGTTCAGTCACTCACTCACTGGTTCAGTCACTCACTCACTGGTTCAGTCACTCACTCACTGGTTCAGTCACTCACTCACTGGTTCAGTCACTCACTCACTGGTTCAGTTGTCACTGTCTCGGTTGTCCCTGCTGCAGTTGTCTTTGGTGCAGTTGTCCTGGTTCAGTTGTCACTGGTTCAGTTTTACTGGTTCAGTTGTCACTAGTTCAGTTGACCGTGTGCCTCTCAAGGTCTCAGGGCTAGTAGTACCAGAAAAGCGCTAACGTCCGTATGGGTCTAAAACGCTGCCCTCGTAAGTGATTTGCACATGCGACATAAATATTCGTACGTGAAGTTCTTGATCGTTAATACGCATATTATAATCAAAATAGTAGTATTTTTATTTAGAAAAATAATATTAACATTATTTAATCCATAAAAATGCACAAAGCAGGCAAAAATGTTTCATCCTAGATATTAAATGGGGAATAATTTATTCCATCACTAGTTTTTCGAGCCTTTGTACCAAAAATACTCACTTTGTACTACTCTGGAATTTGAACCAAAACTACTCACCTAGTACCAAACTTCACTCAGTCTATACCTTTTTTCCTGACAAATACCTAGTTCATGTGGTTGCCAGATGCAGACGCTCAGTTTGAACCAATATGTGCTCAATTTGTACCTTTTACGCTTTCATATGGTCCTCCATTACTCCATAGCACGCCAAGAGCACGCCAAGGCTACGAGCGAATCTTAGGCCGCCCCGATCGGACTGAATGGCTACGAGCGAATCTTAGGCCGTCCCGATCGGACTAAATGGCTACGAGCGAATCTTAGGCCGTCTCGATCGGACTAAATGGCTACGAGCGAATCTTAGGCCGTCCCGAGCGGACTTAATGAGGGGTTAGGTTAGGCTAGGTTATGTTTGGTAAGTTAGGTTAGGTTAGTTTAGGGTAAGGCTTGTGCAAAGGGAATATGCAAAATGTTGTTATGTCCCTGCAATTTGGCGCGCAATGTTACCAGTTAAAACTTATACTGAAAACTAAGCTAAAAAGTTATATTTGCTACCAGATTTGGATGAAACTATCGATGTATTACAAAGCTAGTAAAATCCGGTACAAACTGAGTATCGTTTGGTACAAGGCTAGTTTAAAGTTCCACAAAAACTCTGTTATTTAGTACAAATAACGGAATATTACAGATAGAGTAGAAAGAAGTACAGATGCAGTGAACTTAACCAAAACTGGGAAAACTAGTACAAAGTGAGTAGTTTTTGGTATAGCGTAAATTACATCCCATATTAAATTCCGTAACCGCAGTAAGAACAAATAGACAGCATTTTAATGTAATGCGCCATAATGGACTCGTCTGCGCTATGAATTTGTTTTACATCGGGAATTCGTTTTTGCGTTATTGACATTTAAATCTGGAAGGTTGTTCGGTTCCCACCGCCCACGTGTGGTTCATTTAAATCATCGAAAGTTATTTTAAAGGTGAGCGTTTGCAAAGGTCGATTTTACAAGTTATTTCTGTTTGTAATGTGTTCTTATTTTCACGGTTGATTGGGTTGCTGGGTATCATGTAAACCATTTTAATCGAAGGTTGCACCATCTTTTGAAATAATTATTTGGTGTTATGTCAATGTTACTACTAGTACACCACCATTAACATGCATATATTTCACATTTCCTGAAGTTGTTAGATGTTGATGTACTGATTTGGTCAAACTGGTGATAATCCCTCAGCGTTTTAGATGTTACAAAACTTAAAGGGAAATAATGACCTTTTGATTTATTTATCTGCATTATTTGATCACACATGTATGGTAGTAAATTGATCACAACTCAATTTAACAGTTGGTAAATACAAAATATGTACTTATATATGGTGATGAACTATATAGTGATATATATATATTATGGTATCTATATTTTATTATATATGGTGATCACTATATCTGGTTTGAATGTTGATTTGTAAACAAGTCTTAGGGCCAGAAATGAAGTAAGTGCGCCAAGAAGTGTGACTACGTCCATGATTGGTCAATGAAACAAATCACTGACACTAAACAGGTCGCCCTGCCGTCCGGGGCCAAGTTAATCTGCTGAATGCATCACAGTTTTCTGAAATGTTGATTGATTAAAGGGACTATCCCACCTTAACATTATATTTGAGGTGAGATAGACATTTGTATGGCTAGGCATTGAAATTAAGTATGGTAGCAGTTAAAAGAACCACAATGATCTAATCAAAAAGATATTCAAGTTTTATTTTGGCATCTGTAAAAAATAAGGCCCATGTGTATTTGAATAGGGACTATAAACCGACAGCATTGTCTCTTTACCCAACTGGTAATGATAGTAGACTTGTTTTAATGTCAGCCTTGGAATATTTTCATCTTTCATTTCTTGATCCCTGGGTGGTTCGCAATCTAAGCCAATCTAGACACCAGGTGGTTCACTTTTTCTGCGCAATAGATGTCAACAAAAATTGTGCCATATGTTTGTCAGCACAAAGAATTTCCCTGTTATTAAAAAAATAATCATATGACATCACCAACCCAACTCTTCGCTTTAAATAAAAGTTGAATATCTTCCAAGATAAGTTTTTCTGAGAAAAAAAGTTAATGAACATGTTCAGCTGACCTCATCTGACATGTAGACATACAATTAAGTGTGATTCAACAACTTTCACAAAGGTGGGACAGTCCCTTTAATTATGGGAAAATGGTTCAGATAAATGTTTCATGTGAGAGAGATACATTTGATTTCATTTTCACTTTACACATCAGACATACATTATTGCAATTGGTTGAAAATCCATGCAAAAAACATCCTATTTATTTTTTACAAAAATATGTGCATTGTAATGTTTTAAATACTTGTTTGTTAAAAATTCATGCAAAAAACATCCTATTTTTTTTTTTAATAAGTCAATACTAAATAGGTCACTGTCTGAGGCCAAGCTAAACTGCCAATTTCAATGCACTTTTTTATCAAATGCTTGTTCATTGTTCATAAAAGTTTGGTACATATTCACAAAAGATAGAGTGCATAAAACATTATATGCCTTCATGATAAATAACAATGTGTAGGCAGGCTAATTTTAGCTCAGACAGTGAATTTGTTACCAAGTACTTGTGAGTACTGACCGTTATAACTTATAAGCGTGGAACGCTTATCAACTTGAAGTATATTTTGGTAGGAATGTTTATATGTGCAATGTAATAAATTTACAATATATTTTGGTGGTGTCTGTCGATTTCAAGTGATCACTCCATTGTTGTGGGAAACGACCATTATTTCTCTTGAACTATTTGGTCACTACACATCTTTCATAACACTATCATGTACCTGCTATGTTATTTAGAATGTATCTTACCTAACAATGTTGGAACGAAAATGTTCTGGAGGAACACGACCATGCTCTCCCACCACGATCGTCGACATATCTATGTAATCCAGTGTGTCTACTTGGAAAAATATGGATCGCCCATGACTTCATTGGAACAAACCTTACCTCACCTAACCTAAAATGCAGCAGCTACAATTTAGTAGTGATGTTTGAATTGTTCCTGTAATGTCATCATTTGATCTTTATCTTATCAAGTAAACTAACTAGGAACAGTCAGTCAGCTGGCGTGTAAACAAAGTTTAGTGACTGAAGCGGTGAGATATTAATTATTGAAGTTAGAATTAGTTATAGTGCTTTCTTTGGGAAGACACCCATAGTTACTACATGTGATATTTTCTATCGATTGGTTACGAGTCGCGAGTCCTCACTGAATACAGGATTTGTCTCACATACAAGCAGCTGACCCGACCGACCATAACGACCATAGTACTTTTGAGGAACTCATATATTTGGAATCCTGCATCCGATTGACAAGCGGTCTTCGCCATCTGATAGCCCCATTCAATCAATTGTGTTATTGACATGTTTCGTTTCACGTGAGGGGTCAGCATGGCGCGTGGCACGTGCCGCGTCAGGGGTGTCAGAAAACGTTATCCTGCTATAGCTGAGAAACGGCTGGACCGATTAAACTGAAATTTGGTGTGTGGTTTGAGACCACAACACTGGCAATGTCACGCAAGTCAAGCTCTGGGCCACACTGCACGTGCGCACATGCACACCCCAGTTTCCTAACTCAGAAACGGCTGGGACGATTAAGCTGAAATTTGGTGTGTGGTTTGAGACCACAACACTGGCAATGTCACGCAAGTCAAGCTCTGGGCCACACTGTATGTGCGCAAGTGCACACCCCTGTTCCGTAACTCAGAAACTTCTGGAACGATTAAGCTGAAATTTGGTGTGTGGTTTGAGACCACAACCACGTGCACACCCCTGTTCTGTACCAGGTTTCTGCAGGCTTGCTCGTCCTTCGCCGATTAAGGCGTCTTACTGGTAGGTATATTATATGGATTAACTAATAACTAAGGGTGGGACAAAGACCAGTACAGCCGCTGATTGCGCTGCGCTGAAGTCTGAAATTCATTATCATTGGTGGTACAAATTAACAGTTATGTTCTCTCAGTGTTCTAGTATTGGTAAATTTGGGTGGAAAACGATATCCTATGGATACTATTTTTTTCCTGAGTTTTGCTGGGAATTTTCCACTCCTTATTTTAAAATGTCTTGGATAATTGGAACCCTGATACTGATTAATGAATGTAATAATGGGGACAGCCTGTGTAGGGAAATACAGGTAAGAATTGGCATAGGTACCTAATAACTCATTCTGGTGAGCGGGTAATTGGACATTGATAAAGCTGAGTACATATGGTTTTTGGTTGAATTTACCACTTCTATGCTTATTTTTAGTCAGAATGTTCCACTCCGCACCCCAGCTCCCAAGTAATCCTAGGACCCTGTGTACTCTGTACCTTTCCTGGCAGCAAGTCGTCACCACTACGCTATTGTTTATCCTACTGCCAACAGCTGATTCCCCTGGGCAATGCTGATTGGTCGATTATCGTGGATGACACTGGTTGGTTGTGACACTGATTACTGATTACATCAAATTGAAAATTATAAACCAGTACCAAGCTAAACCAGTCTCATATAGATCGGGTGTTAACCCTATTCCCTGCGGGGGGCAGATTCTGCCCCTACCGGTGGTTTTTCACTTGTCGCTTCTAAACCGTTAGACCTAGCCTCCTGAAACTTTGTGATTTTTCTCAAAATTGAATGGCGCGTGTTGTGTCAAAATTTTGAGAGATAAATCGGTCTAGCAGAGACGGTTTCAGGTTCCTGTTTTGGGGAGGGTGCTACGAATGCGGTTTTGCGCCGCATACTTCCTGCGTGGTTTGCAGTGCATTAAATGTGTCAGAACAATTTAAATGCAATATGTATCATAGATACTGTGATTGTACATATTTTTGGGGCAGAGGCGCACACAGGATAAAAAAAATGGGAGTGGGTACCCACCCTCAAATTGGGTCCAACTTCAAATTAGTAAGATGATAAAAGCGTTATGCGCATGGTGCCCCCCCCCCCCCCCATGGTTTTGTTCCTGGATCCGCCTATGCGCAATATATTAAATGTAACCAATTCCAGTATATAATGCCCATATTTCACGTTCACGTCGTCCCAAACAATCACGAACAGCAGATATTTTTCTTCTTCAGAAAATACCTCCATTTTACATTCCCTGAATACGCATATTATTTGTATTTTGTTTTTGTCTTTTGATATATTAAAGACCAGTACATTTCAAGCTCAACAACGTTTGGGGCATGAAAATCGGTCGAGCCACATGGCCGCAATGACCTTTAAAAAAAACACCCAAAATTTTCGTATTTTTTGCCCCCTGGCCCCCTTTTTCAACAAAACAAAAATTTCGGGATCCAAAAAGACAGATCTTGTCATGACGATTCGAATGGCGTTTTCCCCATCGAAATCGACCGAGTGGTTCTCGAGATCTCTGGGGGGGCAGAATCTGCCCCCCCCCCGCAGGTTAACGTAATTCTGGCCGCCCGCAGGAAATAGGGTTAATGAAGGATTTTATAGGCAGTACAAGTGCAATCATTTTATCCCCTTTTTGACGTCATTTATCTGCATTTGTTATCGTTTATCCTTGATGGTTTTCCATCGGTTGTGTTGGGAAATGGCGGTGGGTGTTGCAGGAGAAGTATGCTTCCGAAAAAACTTGCTTTTTGATATTGTCAAGTAAAGTTAATGTTATATAAGCTGTGATATAAAATTATTTTTATTACAAGCAGAACGTTCGTATGTATGTATGTATGTATGTATTTATGTATTTATGTATGTATGTATGTATGTATGTATGTATGTATGTATGTATGTATGTATGTATGTATGTATGTATGTATGTATGTATGTATGTATGTATGTATGTATGTATGTATGTATGTATGTATGTATGTATGTATGTATGTATGTATGTATGTATGTATGTATGTATGTATGTATGTATGTATGTATGTATGTATGTATGTATGTATGTATGTATGTATGTATGTATGTATGTATGTATGTATGTATGTATGTATGTATGTATGTATGTATGTATGTATGTATGTATGTATGTATGTATGTATGTATGTATGTATGTGTGTGTGTGTGTGTGTGTGTGTGTGTGTGTGTGTGTGTGTGTGTGTGTGTGTGTGTGTGTGTGTGTGTGTGTGTGTGTATGTATGTATGTATGTATGTATGTATGTATGTATGTATGTATGTATGTATGTATGTATGTATGTATGTATGTATGTATGTATGTATGTATGTATGTATGTATGTATGTATGTAATGTATGTATGTATGTATGTATGTATGTATGTATGTATGTATGTATGTATGTATGTATGTATGTATGTATGTATGTATGTATGTATGTATGTATGTATGTATGTATGTATGTATGTATGTATGTATGTATGTATGTATGTATGTATGTGACGTCCGTTCTCTTTGGCGGGCCCCTGCTCGGCAACGGCGAGAGCTGCGGTGACGATTTGTTCACACCAAGTCAGACCCGTGCAACCATTGTCTGTGTTAAAATTTGGAGCGCGTGCGACGTCTGTTGCGCTCGTGAGGAGCGCACCTTTGCGCTCTTCAGGCTGCAGCCGCTGCCATCAGAGCCGGCACGAGCTCTCGGCTCACTTTGTAAGCTGGCAATTCCGAGCGTTTCAAGTGAGGAGCTCCGATATTTGAGATTCGAAAAACGCACTTGGCATCAGTGAGGCACGTGCTTTACGCCTCAGACGATCAGCAAAAATAAAGTTTTCATCTATGGGATATAACATGGTTATGAAAACCGGACATCAGTTTCAGGTGTGTGAAATTACAGGGAGATAGAACAGAGACACAATACCTGGTTTCAGGAAAAGATGCGTCAATTATAATAGACCGGGACATGGGAACATGATATGGGATAAGGGAACGATATATGTGAATGTGATACAGGGACGGGAATGGTATACTGGATACGAGAACGGGAACGGGATACGGGAACTGGATACAGGATACGGGAACGGGATACGGAAATGGTATACTGGATACGGAATACGAGATACGGGATATGGGATACTGGATATGGGATACGAGATGCGGGATACAGGATATGGGATACGAGATGCGGGATACAGAGAACAATACGGGATTGCGCATCGCGCAATGCAGGCCATCTAGCTCTTCTGATTAAAATAAAAACGTTCGTATGTGTGTATGTATGTGATGTCAGTTCCCTTTGACTGGCCGCTGCTCGGCAACGACGAGAGCTGCGGCGGCCATTTTTTCACACCAGCTCGGGCCGGTGCATCCATTTTGTGTATTAAATTTTCGGCCATGTGCGACGACCATGCTCGTGAGCGGTGCGTCTCTGCCGCTTTTGGGCCGCGGCCGCCGCCAAGTTTTGCGCGTGCCGTCAGCTCAGATTCCTCGCTCACTTTTTAATCAGTTTCAAAGAGAAAAATGAATTAATTGCCACTTAAGCGCGGTTTCTCCATGTTTCTTAAGCGCGGTTTCCCGTGCATCTTAAGCGCGGTTCCCCGTGTTAATTAAGAGCGGTTCCCACGTATATCTTAAGCGCAGTTCCCACGTATATCTTAAGCGCAGTTCACGTAAGAATATTAAGACCGGATCACGTGTAGATTAAGTGCGGATCCCTTATGGATTAAGTGCGGTTCCCTTATGGATAATATTAAGTGCGTTTCCCATATGATTCGTTCGCAATCTGATAATCTCTCGGTGTTTAGCTATATAGCCGCTGGTGCAGTGGGTGGTGGTTTTGGTTTTCTATTAATTGTCGAGGGCGTTTCGAATATTAAAACGGCTCTCTACTGTAGCCGTCAACAAGAAAATCAACCTGGTACGATGTGTTCTGGAGAAAAAAAAACTGTCAACGCTTCACTGACATGTTGAACATTATACTGACGCAGGGCCTCTTTTAAGAGAAAACCACTGGGGGCAAAAAGTATTTTTGGGGGCATATTTTTGCGGCAAAAAGGTACCCCCAATTTTTTCCCGCGGATTTGGGCCGGTCACCTTATTTGCTATTCGAGCTTAAGAAATTCACTTATCCAATTCACACCAAAAAAAAAAATGTGGACAATTTCCTGAAGAAACAAAAATATATTTATTTTTGGGGGTCAAAACCCCCAAAAGTCATAAATTCTAGATAAAGATTTGCAAGAGAATGTCATTTCCTATCTTTTGACGTTTTTTATTTGCAATTTGCTTTGAAACTCTATTTTTTTACGATTTTGCAAACATTTATCGTTTTACCACCAAAAATGGCATGACATGACGTCATTAAAACGTTATTACCTCCCAAAATACTACATTAATTTCATTGAAATTTAGTGAGAATACGTAGCACTCATGCAGTATAAGAAGGTACTGCAAGTTTCACGTTGATATCTATCGCA
>JAXIVJ010007213.1:32500-57500 GCA_036785665.1 Chirona hameri | reverse complement strand
TTCCTGAGATACAGAAGAGGGGTGTGCACGTGCGCACGTGCAGAGGCACTCCACCCCTGGCTTGTGGAAAGGCAACGGCTGAGAGGTCCCTAACCACACACCAAATTATATTGCAATCGGTTCAGCCGTTCCTGAGATATTAAATAGGGGTGTGCACGTGCGCACGTGCAAAGACACCCCATCCTTGACTTGTGGAAAATTTGTGGCTGAGGGGTCCCTAACCACACACCAAATTTGCACACAATCGGCTCAGCCGTTGCAGAGTTGTTGCGATAAAAACACTTTTCAACACCCCTCACGCGGCACGCGCCATGCGCAGTGGTAGTCACCCACATGAGTCAGCACCGGTCTCAAACAGGGTAGGTTGGATGGGGCTGCTCAGCAAAGAAGTCAGCTTGTCAATCGGACGTGTGATTGCAGAGATATGAGCTTCTCCAAAGTGTCGCCACGGGTCGGGCCGGGCCGGGCCGGGCCGGGCCGGGCCGCTCATATTCAGATTTGTCCCATATACCACGGAAAGACAGCGAGCGCTTCGCGCTCGCTCGTAACGAGGTATTAATATGTTCCATTTGCTCGCCCGACATTCACCGCTTCTGTTATCGTCTTGTGTTTCCCAAACGGATGAGGGTTTGGTGAATTACCGTTGTACCTACTTAAGTGTTTTTCGGCGGGTCGCCGATATCGATCTTTTCAAATATACCATATACAAAAACAACTGTAGCGAGTTTCTCGTCTCCTACATTGGTGACCCCGACAATAGCTTACGGTAGCGATCAGTTTGCTCCAACATCCCTACAGTGAGCGGTTTCCTGCTACAACCCTGCAGCGAGCTCCTACATCCCTACAGTGACCGGTTCGCTGCTACAACCCTGCAGTGAGCGGTTTGCTCCTGCTCCTACGCACCTTCCACCCGCCATTAACACACTGTAGTGAGCGATTGGCTCCTACTATCCTACAATCCAACCTTAGCCTACAGCAGTGAGCGGATCGCTCCTGCTCACCTACTCCCTGCCGTTCTGCTCTCTGCGCTGCCGCGGACCAACTTTACGTTCCGCTCTCGTCATGCCCGACCCATCGCCTCGCGCTGGGGAGGTGGACTCTCGACGTGACTCCCAGGCTGTGGCACCAGCACAGACCTCGGAGAAGGCGGCCGCGGCTGACGTGACCGTCCGCAGCCACGTGGCACCGCCGATATTTTTAGAGGAAGACCTGGTAATCTGGGTTGTGCAGTTGGACCTGTACTTCTGCCAAGCTGGTTTAGCCGACCAGCTAACGCGTTTTCAGATAACCGCGACGCTGCAGCCAGGATATCTACTGCGAGACTTCGCCGATATCCTGCGCAACCCACCAGCAACGGAGCCGTACACTGCGTTCCCAGATGCCATCAGTCAGCGTTTCTGGAAGTCAGTGGAGCAGCGACATCGTTCCCTCCTGTCAGACCAACAACTCGGGGATATACTCCCATCCCAGTTCCTTCGCCACCTGCTGGACCTGGCACTGGCCGAAGGATCCGAGGACTCGCCACTCGTGCAGCAGATTTTCCTAAACGCCATGCCTCCCAGAATGCTGCCTTTTCTGCAGTGCCTACTGTCAGGAACCGACCTTTCGGCTATCGCCACCGCTGCGGACCGGCTGCTGGAGCTTCCCCACCTTCCACTTCATCGCCAGGGTTCGTGGGTTCAGCGACGATGGATTGCCTCGCTGAGGCACCGCAAGCCAACGCTGTCCAAGCAGCACCATCCGACCTGTCAACCCTCCTGCAGCAGATGATCGCCGGCATAACAGCACTGACGGCGACGGTAACTTCACTGGCTGAAACAACCGCACGTCGCGAGCGCTCCATGTCCAGACCCCGCGGACGATCCAGCTCTGGATACCGCCAGCCAGCAACACCTCCCAGGTCGCAGAGTCCCGAGGCCAACCTCTGCTGGTACCACCAGCGGTTCGGCGCCAATGCCCACTCCTGCCAGCCGCCCTGCTGCTGGTCGGAAAATGAGCAGTAGGGCAGGTGCACCAGACATCATCGCCTGCCCCTTCCACCTCTGACGTCAAGCCAGGCGGTCTCCTCAAGATCCGGGATAGCATCACTAGAGTCTCGTTCCTGATCGACACCGGAACAGAATGCAACGTCGTCCCAGCCACGCCTGCTGACCGCGCTGGGGGCACTCGTGGACTCGACCTACAGGCAGCAAACACCAGCAGAATCAAGAGCTATGGTCGACGTATGCTGACGGTATCCCTGGGCCTCAGGAAGACGTTCAGCTGGATCTTCCTCATCGCTGATGTATCTCATCCCCTCCTCGGTGCCGATTTCCTGTCTGCCCATGACCTTCTGGTGGACACGAAGAGAGGTAGTCTCATCGACCACCAGACCAGTCTGTCCTCATCAGGGTTCCTCTCCTCTCTGCCGTCCTCACAGCTAACGGCAGTGATTGCCACACACAGGGTAATAGAACAACGGGTAGAACAGTAAGGCATGTAACGCCCAAATGAATTAGATAAGATATCATTTGTATCGTAATTGTTTTGTCTATTATAAATTAAAGGTATTGTTTGCTATCAATAACTTGTATTTCCATAGGTTATATCTTTATTTATTTAATTAAACGCCAGCAAATATACGAAGTAGTAGTCAAAGTAGTGTATTTGCAGCACATGTAGTAGCATTTGGAAGCGGTCATGAAATTATACTACGAAGTAGTAGTCGAAGTAGTGTATATTTCAGTAAGTACTGAAATATACACTACTTCGACTACTACTTCGTAGTATAATTTAATATGACCGCTTCCAAATGTTACTCTGTACTGTACTGCAAATACACTACTTTAACTACTACTTCGTATATTTGCTGGCGTTTAATTCAATAAATAAAGATATAATCGAAGATATAATCTATGGAAATACAAGTTATTGATAGCAAACTGTAGTAGCATTTGGAAACGGCCAGCAGTCGTTCTGACATTTTTTAACCCCTATGCCCATTTATCCCCTTTACGCCCGGAATATCGAAAAATTATAAATAGAAACGTTGTAGCTAAGGCTTGTAGCTATCTGTTCCAGAAGTCGGATTTAAAATATGTACCATAGGTTACGATCCAGCCTCGTCTGAAAATCATCGATTTAACATGGGAACCCTATGGTTAGTAGGTTTTTAACGCCCAGACGCCCGAGTGCTGCCAACCGTTACTGGTGGTGGCTGGCCACAAGAGACCCTGAGTTCGAGAGCCTTCTCCAGGAATTCCCTGCTCTGATGCAGGCCTCCAATCCTCCCGAGCCGCAACATTCAGTGCGCCACCACATCGAGGCCACTGGACCACCCGTCTTCTGTCGCCCACGCCGTCTCGACTCTGCTCGCCTCGCCGCTGCGAAGGGAGAGTGTCAGCGCCTGCTGAACTTCGGCGTCATTCGTCCCAGCAACAGTCAGTACGCCTCAGCCCTGCACATGGTGCCGAAGTCTTCTGAAGAGTGGAGCCCCTGCGGTGATTACCGTGCTCTGAACCGCAACACGGTGCCAGACCGCTACCCACTGCCTCATCTGCATGGCTTCTCCGCCTGCCTCACTGGAACGACCATCTACTCACGGTTGGACCTCGTCAAGGCCTACAACCAAATTCCCATGGCGCCGGAGGACATCTCCAAGACCTGCATAACGACTCCGTTCGGCGCGTACGAGTTCTTGCGGATACCGTACGATCTCAGACACAGCGGCCAGACCTTCCAGAGGTTCATGGGCCAAGTCCTCAGGGGTCTCGACCACGTCTTCTGCTACGTGGACGACATCCTGGTCGCCAGCGCCAACAAGGCGGAACACCTACAGCACCTCCGTCAAGTCTTCGAACGCCTATCTGCCAACGGTGTGCTTCTCAACCCATCGAAGTGCTTGTTCTGCGCAGGCACCATCTCCTTCCTTGGGCACCAGGTCACTGCGGGAGGCATCCGACCGCTCGAGGAAAAGGTGACAGCCACCAGGGAGTACAAGTGCCCTGCAACCAAGAAGGACCTGAAGCGCTTCCTCGGTATGATTAATTTCTACCATCGTTTCATCCCGCACGCCGCCGCCCTACTGGCCCCGCTCCATGCTCCCACCGTGCCGGCACACGACCCAGCGAGATCAGCGACGGTGACGTGGACACCAGAAGCGGAGGAGGTGTTCAACAACGTCAAGACCGCGCTCGCGGAGGCGACGCTCCTGGCTCACCCAACCTGCGACGCCGACCTCAGCCTGAGCACGGACGCCAGCGGCTCTGCAGCTGGAGCAGTCCTGCGGCAGCGAGTCGGCGGTGTCTGGCCGTCACTCAGCTTCTTCTCAAGGAAAGTCACGCCTGCCCAGCGACGGTACAGCACGTTCGGCCGTGAGCTGTTGGCCATGTACCTGGTTGTGAGGCACTTCCGGCCCTTCCTGGAAGCACGCAACTTCGAAATCTGCGCAGACCACAAACCTCTGGTCTACGCCCTGTCTGCCAGCAGCACGGACAACCACTCCCTTCGAGAACAGCGGCACATGGATCTGATTATCCAGTACACCAGCAGGATCTTCCACCTCCTAGGCTCGCTCAACCCTGTCGCAGACGCCGTCTCCAGGATATGCACCCTGTCTGCACCGCCGCCATCGAACCAGCCGATCGACGTGGCCGACATCGCACGGGCGCAGTCAACTGACCCAGAGCTCGCCAGCCTGCGGGACTCGTCCTCTCTGATCCTGGAGGATTTCCCCGTCCCCGATCATCCGACCTTGAGACTCTGGTGTGACGTCTCCACGTATGTGCCCAGACCGATGATCCCAGCATCACTGCGTTCCACCATCTTCAAGAGCTTCCACAACTTGTCACACCCAGGAGTTTCCGCTTCCCACCATCTCTTGCCGTCGAGATTCGTCTGGCCATAGATGCGAGCTGACATTCAGAGCTACGTGCGCACCTGCTCACACTCAGCGAGCCAAAACCCAGCGCCATACAAAGTCGCCCATGGGCAGTTTCGAACTTCCGGCAGCCCGCTTCTGGCACATCCACGTGGACCTGATCGGACCGCTGCCGCCATCAGGAGGGTGCTCCTACCTACTCATTGTCGTCGACAGGTTCACCCGGTGGCCGGAAGCCATCCCGCTGTCCACCATGGACGCCCAGGCCGTGGAACGACATCTCCTCAGTGGCTGGATCGCCAGATTCGGTACCCCTGAGGTGATTACCACCGGCAGAGGATCCCAGTTTAAGTCCAGACTGTGGACTGAAGTCACTAAACTCCTGGACCATCGAGGATCCGGACCTGCGCCTACCACCCATAGGTGAACGGCATGGTGGAACGCTTCCACCGACAGCTCAAGGCGGCTCTGCGGACCGAAGAGGACGCCACCTCCTGGTCTGACAAGATTCCGCTCGTTCTGCCTCGGCATCCGGTCGGCACTGAAAGAGGACATCGGCTGCTCTTCTGCCGAGCTGGTCTACGGCTCCCAACTACGCCTCCCCTCCGAGCTGCTCTCTTCTTCTGTGACTGGACTGTCCAATGATCCATCCTCCCTGGTTTCCCGTCTCCGTGCAGCCATGTCGGATCTCCGTCCCACTCCACCACGTCCTGGATCCCGCAAAATTTTTGTCTCGCAAGACATTGAGACATGTTCCCACATTTTTATCCGCTGTGATTCCCACCGGTCTCCCTTCCGGTACCAGTATGATGGACCCTACCGCGTCCTCTCCCGCAAACCCAGGGCCATCATCATGGATCATCGCGGCCGACGAGACACGGTCTCGCTGGCCCGCTGCAAGCCGGTTTTCGTCGACGTCTCACCAGCTCCTCTGGCACCGGCAGCTCTGGACGTATTCACGGAGATTCGGCCTCCACCCCACCCAGTCGACACCCGCAGCACCTCCGACCGCGAGTCTCCGGGACGGCTGACTTTGACGGCCGGCCGCGCCGCTCGTCGCGCGTGCAACGGCACACGCGGTGCTATGGTGTTGACTAGGGAGGTGGAGTAATGTAATAACAAATGTAACATAGGTATTCATATGTTCCATTTGTACGCCCGACATTCACCGCTTCTGTTATCGTCTTGTGTTTCCCAAACGGATGAGAGTTTGGTGAATTACCGTTGTACTTAAGTGTTTTTCGGTTGAGGGGCGTGCGGTGGTCTGCGTGTCAGTCGGAGACTGTGCGGGACAGTGAGCGTAGTGGCTCTACCGAGTGTTCATCTGGGGTGATGGTGTGTTTTTAATATTTGGAAGGAACCACAAGAACTCCGACCTAAATGTACTATAGTAGAAGTAAAGCAAGACATTAAGTAAAGTCATACAGCACCTTCAGCGACCGCGTGAATCAAACTTCCATCTTCTTTACCTGCTAATTGTGTGGCTACACTGAACACTGAACACTCGCGACGCACACGGACGCTAGAGACGCCATTGATCAATATACAATTGTTGTGATCGTAATTCGTGTAGCTGTCAGCACCGTGATGCCCGGAAGATGTTGATGTTGATGTTGATGAGTCGTGACATGCTTTTGTGCTGTTGAGCGGAAGAAAGCTCCAGCAGCAATGACGACTGCTCGCAATAGGGTGGCATCGACCAATGCTGAGATTGTACTGTGAAATATCCTCCATCCCGTATCTGATCCCGAGCGATATAAAGACATAAAGACATAAAGACATAAAAGAAAAGTGCAACAAAGAGCCTCTTGGGCCCATCCGAGGTTGCACCCCACCCCACCCCCACCCCCCCCCCTCCACCAGTCTCGCCCCTTCAAATCACCTTACTCTACCTGCATAAAAGAAGGCTAATCCCACGAGTATTTATGAACTAATCCCTTCTCTGTAAAGTATTTATCTAATCTAATTTTGAAGGAAGCAAGTGTCACTGCATCAGCGACATCCCCTGGTAGCATATTCCAATGTCCTACAACCCTTCTACTGAAAAATGACTGTCGTAGCCTAGTCCTACTTTGTTTCATAATGAGTTTATGCTGCTGACCTCTACCTCGATTTTCCCTATTGAACTCAAACATACCCTTTAAATATCCAGAATGCTGACTATTTACAAATTTGAAGACTTCAATTAGATCTCCTCTTAGCCTTCTATATCTAAGTGAAAACATACCCAATTTCTTTAATCTATCTTCATAAGGTAAACTACCAAGACAATTAACCATTTTTGTTGCCCTTTTTTGAACTCTTTCTAACAACCAGCAATCTTTCTCATATGTTGGAGACCAGGCTTGTACACAATACTCCAAATGTGGTCTAACGTATGCACAATAAAGTTTTGTTATTACCTTTTCACTCTTGTAGGAAACATTTCTGTTAATGGCCCCTAGCATTCTAAGTGCCTTTTTCCTAGCTTCTACAACCTGGTCTGACGCTGATAGTCTATTGTTTACCACGACACCTAAATCTCTTTCCTTTTCAATCTGCTCCATTTTCTGCCCACCCATTTCATACCTATGTTTACTGCTAACCCGTCCAGCGTGCATAATCTTACATTTACTCAAATTGAATTTCATCTGCCATGCTTCAGACCACTCAACTAGCTTGTCCAGATCTGATTGAAAAACATCCTGATCATGTTTTCCTCTAATAATCCTGACAGCTTTTAGATCGTCTGCAAATTTCAAGACTTTGCTGTCTATACTGTTCTCAATTGCATTCACACATACTATAAAAAGCAATGGGCCCAGGACTGAGCCCTGTGGAACCCCACTGAGAACCTCCTTCCATTGTGATTGGCACCTATTCAATATAACCCTTTGCTGGCATCCTGAAAGCCACGTTTCTATCCAATCCAGAATCTTGCCCCTGATCCCATGCATTTTAAGTTGCAACCCCAGTCTTGTATGGGGGACTTTGTCAAATGCTTTACTGAAATCAAGAAAAGCTACATCTAGCTGTTTACCCTGATCAAAGCTATCTGTTGCAACATCAAAAAACTCCAGAAGATTAGTTAAACAAGAACGGCCCTTCCTAAAGCCATGCTGTGTATCCTTGATGAGTTCATTTTGCTCCAAGAATTCAACAATCTTATCTTTGATGATTGATTCAAGCACCTTGCAGACTAATGAGGTCAGACTAACCGGTCTATAGTTTTCCTCTTTACTTCTATCTCCCTTTTTATGAATAGGAACAACATTTGCTCTTTTCCAATCAAGTGGAATTTTACTATCTGCGAGTGATTTAGAAAATATTATGGCTAATGGAACCGACAACTCCCTTTCAGATTCTCTTAAAAGTCTAGCATGGATTTCATCAGGTCCTTCTGCCTTGTTAGGCCTTACTTTCTTTAGATATTCTAGAACAAGTTCACTACTTATGCCACCTAGCTCTCCTATAGTCTCCTCTGTCTCTAGCTCAGGCTGAAGTGCTGCAATACTACTCTGGTCCTCGATAGTAAAGACAGATTGAAACTGATCATTAAGCACTTCAACCATTTCACTGTCCTTGCTAACTAACACATCATTTACCTTAAATGGACCTATATTTTTGGAAACTGTACTGAACTTATAAAAACTGAAGAACTTCTTACTATCTGCATTACAATGTCTAGCTAAATCAAGTTCCTTTGCCCTTTTAGCTGCTCTGACCTTTTTCTTAACTGAATTTCTTGCATTCTGGTAGGCCTTCTGATTTATATCTAGTGAAGATCCCTTCAAAATGCCAAATGCACTTCTTTTAGCTTGTATAGCACTCCTTACTTCTGGGGTAAGCCAAACTGGTTTGCCCTTGGTTCTGTTACGTTTGTGCCTGAGGGGTATATGCAGATTCTGAATTTGGCTTAATCTAGCTTTGAAAACATTCCAGGCCTCACATGCATCTAAACCTGCCAACTCAACGTTCCATTTTATCTGTGCGAGGTCATTTCTAATACCATCAAAATCAGCCCGGCTGAAGTTTGGAACCATAATAAGGTTATCTTTGGGCCTCATGTCTGATGAGATATTGAATTTAACCATATTGTGATCACTGGTTCCTAGACCTTCACAAATACTTATGTCACTAACTAGATCACTGTTGTCTGAGAATACAAGGTCTAGAATGGAGCAATGTCTGGTTGGCTCTGTTACAAACTGATGCATGAAAAGCTCCTCTTCAAAGATTTGCCTATACAACCTACACTCATTTGTTTCCTCTGCTATACTTTCGTATCCTCTTAAGTTAAAATCTCCCATAATAAGACACTGAGCCCGAAAGTTCCTACGTATTTCCTCACAAATATCTTGGTCTGTTTCAGCTTGGGAGTTCCTTGGAAGATTCCCTGGTCTGTAAAATGCACCTATCCTCAACCTTCCTCTGTTTCCTGTACCAATTTTAATGTCAAACCAGATTGATTCTACTTCTTTTACTTTACTAGAATCATCAACTCTAGTAGAGCAGTACAAGCTATTTACATATACAAACACTCCGCCCCCCTGCCGTGATTCTCTGCAGTATGAGAACATGTTATACCCTTGTAACTCGAAATCCTGTAGCCTATCCCTATTATACCCCTCACTAACCCATGTCTCGGTTACACAAATGATATCAGGCTTTTCAAGGGCAACATAACACTCAAACTCATCAAATTTAGACCTAATACTTTGGGCATTCAGCAACACACATGTGATCTTATACTTTGAGCTGACTCTACTAATTCTGAGGGAATTATGATCTACTGTCCTATTCTGACATGAACTTCTACCAATGCTTACTTCCTGATGCCCTAGTACTAGCGTCCCTGAACCCCCCCCCCTCCTACCTAGTTTCCCTGAATGACACTTCTGTAGGCATCTCCCAAAGCCCTTGCCCCCTCATCCGATAAGTGAAGCTCATCCTTCATATAGTACCTACGATATGAATGAAGGTAAGATGGCGCTGAATGAGGACGGTTCTCATACAGTTTCCGTCGCTTTTCACCACGAGCTGGAAAATTCCCGCATTGCACGCAGCCGATATGGCAGCTCTGTGTCACCCTTGAGGCCGATATGGCAGCTCTGTGCCACCCTTGAGGCACAGGCGTATCCAGGATTTTGCCAAGGTAGTATCCGCGGTCAGTGATATAGGCCCACTAGCACATACATGGGCACAGGGCCCCTTGCACATTTTAGCTTCGCTAACACGATTACAACTACTTATTCTGGGTGTAGTGGTGGTGGTGATTCGGGGTTGGGTTTTAGGGTGCCGTAACTTCTGAGGTTCTATGCCATCAATACCTAGTTTCGATATCATACCCGGCAAATTTTGCAGAATCTACCCTGGGACCTGCAACAGTCTGAATTAACAAACGAGTCATCCTGCAATGATCTGCACTGCAAGGATGTCAAACATCAAAAGATTGATAGCACAAATAACAAAATAGCTGATGTACTGAGCACGCGCTCGGTCTCCAGCTCTCCATTAACACGCGCCCTGGAGTGTGTGTGTGTGGGGGGGGGGGGGGGAATCCGCCCACCCCTAAGGTTTTTCGAGGATAGCACAAAAAAGGCGGCGTGCAGCGCCGCTGTTTTTTTGTACACCCGTTTGGAAATAAACTACCCACATTATGTAAAATGCTTGGCCTCCGGTCATCTCAGGTCACGTCACCAGATCAGGTCACGTGATGACCCCACCTCCAAAACGTTTGCGGTCGTACCGCAGTCACAGTTTTATGCTGATCGGTTTACAAATTACAGGATTTCATAAGGTCATAAATACCTACAATTTGTTTATCTCGGATTTCTGATATCGGTGACCTTATTCTGGGTGTAGGTCGGGTCAATTTCGTGACCACCAACATTATTTTGTCGATAACTATCGACATAATGAAGATAGAGACGTGCAAATGGCACCAATGTGTTTGTCTCGCCGAGACACGTCTCCCAATATGCAACATGACCTACACGGGTCAACACTTGACCTTGACCTGAGTCAAATTTCTCAGTTGACCTAACCTGGTCAACATGAGTATGATTCGAAGTGTCGTGACGAGACATATACGATGGCGGCAAACATATTACTTTATATTTATTAGGTAAAAAGTTATTTGCGAAAAACAGTTTTCCCAAAAAACAGCCTTTTTGACATTTGATGACCTCAGGACTCAGGAGTCAGGAGCAGGAGCTCGACTCAGAGTCGGTGAGTCAGATTTGACTCAACTCTGACTCAAATCAACTTGAGTCAGAGTCGAGTCGCTTAAGAAAAATAGGGGCTCGCCTTGAGTCAGAGTTGAGTCGCTTAAAAAAAATGAGGGCTCAACTTGAGTCAGAGTCGACTCGCTATATCAAAATAGGGGTTTGAGTTGAGTCAGAGCGAAGTCGCATGGATGTCGCTTGAGTCAAATTTTAGTCACCTGGATGCTGCTTGAGTCAAAGCTGAGTCAACTCATCCTCTTACAAGTCAAAGTCACATCTGATATAACAAACAAAAAATAGGAGCAACTAAATAATAAAGGGGTCCAAATAATGTTCTAGAGTGCTTTTCGAACCCAAATAAATCAATTTTCTGTCTGAAAAAAACTTAAAGAGTACTTAACTTACCACAAACTCTGCTGACTGCTCCTTATCATAAGTGAAACAATACAATATTAAATATGTACATAGAAATGATAACTGCAGTATATTTAACCTAATAATAACCATATCAATATAACATTCTGGAATGTGTATACGAACCATGTACCATACGCGCCATTTATGTCTGAAATAAAAGTTTGCATCTCAAATTTATTGAGGTTAAGGTATTTAAGAATGTTAATTCAACAACAGATCACAATTGCTTTGTTTTCTAACGCCAAAATAATTGTTATCTCTGAAATCCTACAGTTATCACATGTCAGTTCACTCAGTTTGAAATGGTTCGAGCGCGTTTCTCCCACTACACCAACGAATTGACAACAAATATAAATCCAGGCCGTATCAATCATACGGATTTCCTTCCGCGCTGATGTATAGATCCTCAAATGTGTTGATGAATAGAGTGAGGACTGTGATTGGTAAGGATACTGGTCCACATGCTAGCACTAGCTACTAGCAGCTCACAAGTTACTCTGGGAGTGTCACAACTCACATATGCAATTTCTCCAAATAACTGTTTAGACTAGTTAACTTGAAAATTCCATCCGCACTTTTTATTCATTTTATGTGCGAGCTTCAGGGCGGTTTTAAAGGGTATTATAAGTTATAACCATGTTTAACCCGCGCACTGCAGGGGGGTTGATTTCCGCCCCCCCCCCTCAGCTTTTTCAAAGATAGCGAAAAAACGGCGGCGCGCAGCGCCGCCGGGTTTTGGTACACCTGTTAGGAGATCAATTGCACACACTTTGAAGAAAAAAAATATACTCGGGTCATCTCAGGTCAGGTCACCAGACCAGGTCAAGTGACCCCACCACCAAAAATGTTTGCAGTTGTGCCAAAGCCAGAGTTTTTCACCGATCAGGTTGAAACTTACAGGATGTCATAAGGGCATCAGTATTTACAATTCGTTTATCTCGGAATTTTGATATCGGTGACCTAAAGTCAGGTCAATTTCGTAACCTCCCCATAATAAGTCAATGGGGAAATATACAAATGCTTCCTATTTCAAGGATATGCATGGTACTAGTCCAATTACTTCTGGATCATGTTATTATAGGATATTCTTGATGATCCAAGTGTAAGTTTTGTTCAGTGACCCCTATTGGGTCATTTGAGGTCATGCGAGGTCACCATCACTTTTTTTCTTCTCAATAACTCTCGACATAATGAAGATAGAGAAGTAAAACAGACATCAATGTGTTTGTCTCGTCGAGATACGTCTTCCCATATGCAGCATGCCCTACTCCCATATGCAGCATGCCCTACTTGGGTCACCACTTGACCTTGACCTTAGGTCAAATTATTAAGTTGCTTTAACAAGGTCACCATATATATCATTCAAAGCGCCTTGACAAGATAAACACAATGGCGTACACAGTTGTCCGTTATCTTTATTAAGTAAAAAGTTAATAGCAAAAACGATTTGGCAAAAAAACGGATTTTTCCTTTCTTTTTGACCTCTGGAGCCTCAAATATTGACCTGAGATCAAATCTGAGGACACTTTAGCGATTAAAAATTTCACTGGCTGGCGTTTGCTTTTTTCCGTTTGTTTCTAGCTATCATTGTTTCTGAGATATATGGGGATTTCTGGAGCGATGTCCTAAAACAGGAAAAAAACTGGAAAATTTGACCTTTGATGACCTCTGGTGACCTCAATTTTGACCTGACCTAAAAAAATACTGAAATACTTTCGATAGAACATGTATGAAGCTATCAAATGCCTTTTTCCGCTTCTCGCTACGTTGCGTAGTTTTCGAGATCTCAGGGGGGGGGGGGCGGAAATCAACCCCCCCTGCAGTTCGTGTTCGGCGCAAAGCCCCTGCAATGCGCGGGTTAATATACACGTGTCAAGATTCAAGGAGTTGTGCTACAATATTAATGACGTCATATTAAACTGAAGACTGTCAAAGACAAGCCACTTTTCAGTCTGTTGTACCATCAGCTGACTACTCTTCTTCCATCTCAGCTCAAGAACAACACAAACTGGGTATAAACTGGGGAGTTGAATTACTGAACTAATACCAATGTTTTCCTTATCGAATGACATTAAGTATAATATCGCAAAGAAGTGTTACAATCCAACAAGTGTTACAGTACAACATTCTGAAGTCAGTCAAAATGCATGAGTGATGTCAAAGTGTTAACTTTAAAGTGGCGGCTGGGGTCGGTGCCAATTGAAAAAGTAATAATGTGAATTATCTTTGTCACATTATAAAGGATGATGGTAGAATTCAGATGATGTTGACATTGCACGGCAGAACTTTGTGCACAGCTGTGGAAGAAGTTTTTTTTTTAGGAAAGATACTATGAAGCGTTTTGTTGTGAGTTATCATAAGTCACAACATCCTGAAGCGATTGAATGGTTTGTCAAAATTTGAGAACAAAAATGTAGGGGGTGAAGGTGAAGCGTCAGCAACAAACTGTTGACTGTGTGGAGGTAACAAATAATTAGAACAACTGAACACTGATTTATAGTTGTTTGTCAGGGGAAATTTGAGGGACAATCCCCCTGGCTCAAGAATTTTGACGCCCCGTGGTGGAGCCTCTGCATTTAAGGGGTAAGCCGCATGGACCTCTGAGCGATTACCTTTCAGGTACTTAGTCATAGTATAGTGGTAAGTCTGATGAGCTTGGCAACGGCAAGCTTCATCAATATTATTTTGGATACAATGAGGTCTTAGGTGACGTTCATAATTTCAGTGTTAGGAATGCCCTAACGGCATGCGATGATTAATATTCTTGGCTTAACCAATCAGTAGTGAAATCCTCTGACATTTAGTGGTGCTTTACCAGAGATCAGATGCCGCAAACATCCCAGTTTTAAAGGGCGCAGCCAGTCAGGATTTTGAAGTGAACGCAGCTTCTCTAGATCTAGTCATATTCATCTCATATTTGGACGTCATTGGCTACAATCAATCCTATCCTGATCGGACATGTGGCATGACAACGCTGCATCACAGTGTCTTCATTGAGCTGCATCTTAGCGATCCTACAAATTTATTTATATCAATGTAACCACTAACCAGTTCATAGGTATGTATTAGCCAGGTTTAGCTCAACATCATTTGATACTGCTAGTGACTGAGCCGCTAGCTCCTATATACCTATACCTTTCTTTTTCTAACAGATGGTTCATCATTGTCAGGCTTTCAGCCAATCAAAACATTACATTGCTTGGCCACAACAGTTTGGAATATGTGTTGAATTGTATTGAAGTTGAACGCGACGACAAATGACAAAATATTACATTTTGTGGTTGGGGTTGGCAGCGGGGGAGTTACATGTCTATGTGGCACCGCGCAGCTTTTAAAACGCTGGTGGATGGTGTGGTTTAATTGAATTATACTAATGCAAAATATATCAATATCGTATCATAGTGTATTGACTGATGTGTTCTAAATGTAGTGTTCCTACTGCACTCTGCAGTCTGCGGTCTAGTGTCTATCTGACTGAGCAAAATTGTGTAAGTAACAAAAGGCCAGGAATTATTACTTTAACTCATAACCGTAAGTACCTATTCAGTATTCATGAATACAGCACACCGGTTAGTGTTTTACAACCTGCTAGACTGCTATCAGTATTGACTATTGAGCTTTTTGATTGGTTTGGCAACTCAATTTTAATTAACACCTGTTTTACTTTTCAGTTTAGCTCAAGAACCAGCTTCAAATAAGCCTCACCTATTTCATATTTGCATCCTATCATATAGGACCATTCAAATCCATAGCAATTGACAATAGTGGTAAAGTAAAGATGCGTACATGTGCTGGTGCGAAATAATAATAATAATTATTATTATTCTTCTTCTTCTTCTTCTTCATCTTATTATTATTATTGTTATTAGGAATATATATATTTGAATATAGCTTACAATGCAGCTGGATGCAGTAGATATTTATTTATGATTAGGATGCAATATTCATTCATGTGCCTTGATCCAGAGTAAATCAAAATAAAAATGTTTACATATATGATATAATATTCTGAGTTTTTGCAAGTAAAATACATTTGAATCAAAGTCGTTAAGTTAGTTGAACTTGAGGTCAAAATGAGTCGACTCAAGCAATTTTCACAAGAGTCAAAGTTGAGTCGACTAAACAAAAACAAAATCCCGCTTGAGTCAGAGTTGAGTCAGGGGTGAGTAAAAGTTGAGTCGACTAAAAAAAATTGTCCCCCTCGCTTGAGTCAGAGTTGAGTCAGGCGTAAAGGCAAATGAGTCAAAGCTGAGTCGACTCAAACAAATAACTTCCCCGCTTGAGTCAGAGTTGAGTCAGAGTCCCTTCGTAAATGAGTCAGAGTCGAGTCAGTCTAAAAAATCTGAGTCGAGCACAACCCTGGTCAGGAGCCTGAACTTTTGACCTGAGCTCAAATTTGAAGACCCGTTGCTGATTTAATATTTCAATAGCTTTCGATTACTTTTTCCGTTTGTTCCTAGATATCATAGTTCCCGAGATATTTGGGGGTTTCTGGAGCGAAGTCCTGAATCTGGGAAATTTGACCTTTGAATACCTCTGGTGACCTTAATATTGACCTGACCTAAAAGCAAGACTGATATACTTTCGATAGAGCTTGTCTCGAGCTATCTAATGCCGTTTTCTGCTTGTCGTTACGTTGCGTGGTTTTCGAGATCATATGGGGGGGGGGGGGGGGGGGAAATCCGCCCTCCCCTCCAGGGCGTGTAATTATCCAGTGTCCAGAGGCCAGTGCATTGGTAAATTTGGGTGGAAAATGTCACCCTATGGATACTATTTTTCCACTCTTTTTCTTGAGTTTTACTGTTAATTTTCCACTCCTTATTTTAAAACGTATTGGATAATTGGAAACCTGATACTGATTTATGGATGTAATGATAGGGACAGCCTGTGGATGGAAAGACAGGTAAGAATTGGCATTGGTAATGACTAATTTTGGTGATCAGGTAATTGGGTGATAAAGCCTGGTACATAAGCTTTTTGGTTGAATTTTCCACTCTTTATACTTATTTTTAGTCCGAATTTTCCACTCCGCACCCCAGCTCCAAAGCAATTCTATAAGAGCCTGTCAGAGGCCCTCCAGGGTGCGTGTTAAAGGGAAATATTCACTATATATTTTTTTCTGCCTTATCTTTTGAAACATGTATGGTATTAAATTGATCGAATCTCAATTTAAAAATGAAATCACAACTTTGTATATTTCGAAAATATTGTTTGGGGGAAATTTAAAAACAAGCACAAGTTTCGGAGCTCATGATCGGTGTTTTCCCTTCACTATTGGAAGCGCGACATATCTGGCGCTTTTCTTTCAATCTGTTCAACGTCGACTATAACTTTTGTTGAATTACCGCTCAACAAATCGCATACACTAAATACGTCGCCGTATAGCGGGCCAAGTTAATCCGCCGAATGTATCACGGTTCTCTGAAATGTTTATTGATTGATTATCGGAAACCGGTTGAGATAAATGTTTCATGTGTGCATGTTAATGTATAGAATACCTTTATGTTGCAAATTCATGGGGAAAACATACAGTTTATTTAAATAAATACAATATTCGAGAACACTAAATAGGTCGCCGTCCGGGGCCAAACTGAACAGCCGATTTCAACACACTTTTGTATAATGCCCGTTCATATTTTTTTGTGTGTACATATTCGCAAAAGATAGAGTGCAGGAATCATATTACAACCTTCATGATAAATGACAATGCGTCGGCAGGCTAATTTTAGCTCGGACAGTGAATTCGTTACCGAGCACTTGCTGAGTACCGACCGTTATAAGCGTGGAACGCTCATCAACTTTAGCTTGAAATATCTTTCGGTAGGAATGTTCATATGCAAAATGGGATGAATGTACAATATATTTTGGTCTCGTCTGTCGATTTCAAGTAATAACTCTATTTGTGTAGGAAAATGCGCATATTTCCCTTTAGACCCTATTAGTGGCAGCGGCAGGCTCCTGGCCTCCCCTATTTATAGCAGGGGAAGGGGGCGGATTCGGCCCCTCAGACCGACTTGGGCCCTTAGGGTCCCTCGGACAGACAGAGGGTCTCCTCAGACCTAACAAATACCACCTCAAGCTGGCCGAGGGCCCCCTCAAGCCACCAGAGGGTCCCTCAGGCCGACAGAGGGACTGCCGACTGAGGGCCCCTCGGGCCGACAGAGGGCCCATTCAGGCGCCCTCATGCCGACTTAGCACCCCTCAGACCGACCAAGGGCCACCTCAAGCTGGTCGAGGGCTCACTCAAGCGGCCAGAAAGCCCCCTCGGGTCGAAAGGGGCCCCTCAAGCTGGAATAGGACTCTCTCAGGCTACCAGAGTGCCTCTCATGCCGACAGAGTGCCCCCATCAGATCGACAGAGGGCCCCTCAGACCGACATAGGGACCCATCAGACCGACAGAGGGCCCCCTCAGGCCGACAGTGGGCCCCTCAGACCGACATAGGCCCCCTCAGGCCCACTGAGGGCCCCCTCAGGCCGACTGAGGGCCCCCTCATACCGACCGAGAGCTCGTCTGGCCAGCCAAGGGCCCCAAACGAAAGACAAGGTGTGCCCCTCAGCCCAAGGGGGTACCCGCGGGTGTCCAGGGTACCCCCATGGATATGCCCTTGCCTTGAGGCCGATATGGCAGCTCTTTGGCACCATTCAGGCGGATATGACAGCTCTGTGCCACCCTTGAGGCCGATATGGCTGCTCGGTGCCACCTTTGATGCGGATATGGCAGCTATGTGCCACCTTGATGCCGATATGGCAGCTTTGTGCCACCCTTGATGCCGATATGGCAGCTCTGTGCCACCCTTGAGTCCGATAGGGCAGCTCTGTGCCACCCTTGAGGCCGATATGGCAGCTCTGTGCCACCCTTGAGACCGATATGGCAGCTCTGTGTCACCCTTGAGTGGTGGCTGGTTGTGGCGATCGAATGAATAGTGAGTTCGAGAGTGCAGAGAACAATGCATTCGTCCCATACTGGGCATTGAACATAAACTTCGCTATTGTTGAACATCACACGCGGACTGGCTGGTAGAGCACAAAACAAAATAATTCAGATTGGACTACTTAATTTGTAATTCATACGGTTTTAGGTTTTGTTATATTCCGGTATTTTCGTTTTAATTAATCCTATCCAAACTATCATCGTCTCCCCACAATTAATTTACTTATGAGACCGGTATTAACATGTGTGCCAGTTCCTAAAAGTGTGCGTATTTACCGATCGTGATGAATCTTAATATGTATAATAATGTTAAATTATAGACTTATCGGCTACTAATCAGGTTTATATTCATATTCGAATTTTCGACCTTCACATTGAGGTCGTTATCAAGAAAGTTTAGCAACACTCTAGCTGATAAGAACGCAATATTCAAATGAATAAGGTCACTCGATTTTTGCTAACGTAGAAACGTGAGAAGTGGGAGAACGCCTCCCATGGTCATGGAGATAGACCCTTCCAACAGATGTTCGAAAACACGTCAACATTCGGTCAATGACAGACACAACGAAAAACAAAATGCACTCGCACATTTCATAGGCACATGTCCCATAGACTACTAAAAGCCGTGCCCTCCATCCGGTTGATTGCTCGGTCTTTCTCTATGTAGATGTGCATAGCCTCCTTCGTAAGACGTTTTGTGAGATGCTCTTCGTTTGACACCACCTTCGCTTCGTCCCATAGCGGAGCATGCTCCCCTTGTTCGTAGAGATGATCCACGAAGGCGCTCCCCGCATGATTGAGATTTCGTACGTCTCTTTGGTGTTCTTTTATTCGTAAGTTCAGTTTTCTTCCTGTTTGCCCGATATACTTCTTCCCACATCGGCATGGTTTTTCGTACACGCATGGTTTTGTCTCTGGTGCCTGCCTGTCCTTGACCTTGGTAAGTTGGTCTCTTAGACTTTGACCTTTTGATGATACGGCACATTGTATTCCATTCTTTTCGAGTAGGCGACTAAGGTTATGCGTGAGACCTTCGACGTATGGTATAACAGTGAAGGGTTTCTTTACGTCTGGCTTCTGGGAGCTACTCGTGGTTTTGTGGTTCTTGTCCGATTTTGACTGGTCGCTGGGTTTCCTGGCATGGTTACGCTTCTTCGTGATGTATTTTTGCACTATTTTGAAGGGAAAACCATTTTGTTTTAAAATGTTGCCTATATGCTGTAGTTCTGGTTCTAGCTTGTCTTCAGAGCACACCCTAAATGCTCTATCCACGAGGGCCCTCACAACCGACATTTTTGCCGCCTGAGTGTGATGAGATGTCCAATGGAGGTACAGCTCGGAGTGGGTGGGTTTCCTGAAAATTCCATAGCTTAGGTTTGATCCCTCCCTGTGGATCATCACATCCAAAAATGGGAGCTGTTTGTTCGTTTCTACTTCCATGGTGCATCTGAATATAAACCTGATTAGTAGCCGATAAGTCTATAATTTAACATTATAATGCCTAATCAGAAAAGCTTAAAAGCATATGTATAATAATGTTTATAATTATCTAGCGTCTAAACGCTTTCAAAATAATATCTCTCAGAAGCTAGTCAGCCAGTGCGTGTCCAGAGCTCGGTCTTCTCGAACGTTTTATGGTGCATAATGAGTGGACATGAATGGAAGCCGGAAGGCACATTTTATTTTATTTTCAGTTTAATTTTGACATACTATCATCACGTTTATGTCAAGATTTAAAACAATGCACATAATTTATCACATAAGTCTCAAACCTCCCTGAGGAAAAATATGTTTTCCTGAGTAAAAGATGGATGATATCACACGCAGATGGCCTCCCAATATATCTTGCAGTATCCTTTTATCTCAGTAGCATACAAATTGATGCTTATCAATTCTACAAGATTTGGGTGACTATTTTCAGCAAAATGATTTCAAAAATTGTGCACTGAAAATATGTTTTTATTTTGTGCAAAGAACCTGCGGTAATAATATCAGAATACGGTTACTTATCACCGAAGATCATGCTCTGCATATTGTTTGACTTGTTTGACAAATATAACAATGCTTTGATGTTTTGGTGACAAATATTCAATGTTAAAACGGTTTATTGAAATGTTATTTCCATACAAGTTTATCTGAACAGTGAAGCAATAGGATATCAATGGATATTAAGATGTGAGGCGTATCCAAGTGTTACATATTTAGAACCACATTAGATACTGTCGCTAGAGGTACGTACAATATGTGTTATATACCATCATACCACAGACAGTCTCATTACGAGCGAGCCCGAAGCGCTCGCTCGTCTTTCCGTGGTGTATGGGAAAAATCAATATGAGCGGCTCGGCCCGACCCGGCCCGTGGCGACGCTTTTGAGAAGCGTATATCTCTGCAACCGCATGTCCGATTGACAAGCGGACTTCTTTGCTGAGCAGCCCCATCTAACCTACCCTGTTTGAGACCAGTGCTGACTCATGTGGGTGACTACCACTGCGCGTGCCGCGTGCCGCGTGAGGGGTGTTGAAAAGTGTTCTCTCGTAATAACTCCGCAACGGCTGGGCAGATTATATGCAAATTTCGTGTGTGGTTAGGGACCCCTCAGCCGCCACTTTCACACAATTCAGGGGTGGGGTGTGCGCACGTGCACACCCCTATTCTATATCTCAGGAACGGCTAAGCCGATTGTGTTCAAATTTGGTGTGTGGTTAGGGACCTCTCATCCACCAGTTTCCCACAAGTCAGGGGTGGGTGCCTCTGCACGTGCGTACGTGCACACCCCTATTCTGTATCTCAGGAACGCTGAGCCGATTTTGTTCGAATTCGGTGCGTGGTTAGGGACCTCTCAGCCTCCGTCTTTCCACAAGTCAGGGTTGGTGGCTTTGCACGTGCGCACGTGCACACCCCTATTCTATATCTCTGGAACGGCTGAGCCTATTGTGTTCAAATTGGGTGTGTGATTAGGGACCTCTCAGCCCCCACTTTCCCACAAGTCAAAGGTGGGTGCCTCTGCACGTGCGCACGTGCGCACCTTTTTTTGTATCTCAGAAACTTCTTGCCCGATCGAGTTTAAATTTATCATAGGCGCTCGCTCGTTCATCGCCAACTACGGCGCCTTACTGGTTTTACATGCATATTTTCCTCATCCCACGTCGCCGCTCGATTCACAATCGTTGTTTATGAGAATCGAAAACTTTCCCCCTTTGAGGCCTTTTGATACCTACTTTGACCAGAAGATCAGAAACGTTCTGAATTGCTCTTAGCCATAAAATACAATACTAAAGCCACCAACCATGCCTTTGATGTATCCACGGTATTTAACGCATGACAAATTTGAAACGCTCCCGCTTTTTCACAAAGCGACCGTCCGCCTGTGAAGGTTTGTTACGTTGCTTTCCATTGAGCGCGGTTTCCGTCCGTCTCTGAAGGTTTGTTACTTTTCTTTCCACTGAGCGCGGTTTCCGTCCGTCTCTGAAGGTTTGTTACGTTTCTTTCCATTGAGCGCGGTTTCCGTCCGTCTCTGAAGGTTTGTTACTTTTCTTTCCACTGAGCGCGGTTTCCGTCCGTCTCGGAAGGTTTGTTACGTTTCTTTCCATTAAGCGCGAGTTCCGTCCGTCTCTGAAGGTTTGTTACGTTTCTTTCCATTGAGCGCGGTTTCCGTCCGTCTCTGAAGGTTTGTTACGTTTCTTTCCATTGAGCGCGGTTTCCGTCCGTCTCTGAAGGTTTGTTACGTTTCTTTCCATTGAGCGCGGTTTCCGTCCGTCTCTGAAGGTTTGTTACGTTTCTTTCCATTGAGCGCGGTTTCCGTCCGCCTGTGAAGGTTTGTTACGTTTCTTTCCATTGAGCGCGGTTTCCGTCCGCATGTGAAGGTTTGTTACGTTTCTTTCCATTGAGCGCGGTTTCCGTCCGCCTGTGAAGGTTTGTTACGTTTCTTTCCATTGAGCGCGGTTTCCGTCCGCATGTGAAGGTTTGTTACGTTTCTTTCCATTGAGCGCGGTTTCCGTCCGCCTGTGAAGGTTTGTTACGTTTATTTCCATTGAGCGCGGTTTCCGTCCGCCTGTGAAGGTTTGTTACGTTTCTTTCCATTGAGCGCGGTTTCCGTCGGTCCCGGTGCTCGCGTTACGTCAGCGTTGTACCACGCAGGAAATTGACGACGACGAGTCACCGACGGACCATGATCACCAATTGCTGCTTCTCACGAGTAATACAACAAGTCCAGTGCCTCTTCTACTGGGGCTTTATCAACTATCTCCCATGGCACATGTTGAGAAGTCCTCTTTAACCCGCACACTGCAGGGGGTTTGCGCCGAACACGAACTGCAGGGGGAGGGGTGATTTCCGTCTCCCCGTGAGATCTCGAAAACTACGCTACCTAGCGGCAAGCGGAAAACGGTGTTTGATAGCTTGATACAAGTTCCATCGAAAGTATTTCAGTATTGTTTTAGGTCAGGTAAAAATTGAGGTCACAAGAGGTCATCAAAGTTCAAATTTTCCAGTTTTTTCTTGTTTCAGGATTCCAGCTCCAGAAAAAAACCCTCAAAGCTCCAGAAATTCCCATAGAATTCGGGAACTAGCTAGAAACGAACGGCAAAAAGGGATCGCCAGTCATTGAAATTTGCAATCGACAAGGTGTCCTCAAATTTGATCTCAGGTCAATATTTGAGACTCCAGAGGTAAAACAAGGGGAAAATGCTGTTTTTTTTGCAAAACTGTTTTTTTTTCTTCTCGCTAATAACTTTTAACCTAATAAAGCTAACGGAAAACTATTCACGCCATTGAGTTTATCTCGTCAAGGCGCTTCAAATGATATACATGGTGATCTTTCTACGTCAACTTAAAAATTTGACCACAGGTCACGTGACCTTGACCTGAGGTCAAGACCCATGTAGGTCATGTTGCACATAGAGAGACGTGTCTCGACCAGACAAACACATTTCGGTCGGTATTACTTTTCTATCTTCATTATGTCGCGAGTTATTGACAAACAAGTGATGGTGAACTCGGATGACTTAAAATGACCCCATAGGGGTCACTGAACAAAACTTACACTTGGATCATCAAGAACATCCTCTAATAACATGATCCAGAAGTAATTGGTCTAATATCATGCATATCCTTGAAATAGGAAGCATTTTAATATTTCCCCATTGACTTATTATGGGGAGGTCACGAAATTGACCTGACCTTTGGTCACCGATATCAAAATTCCGAGATATACGAATTGTAAGTACTTATGCCCTTATGACACCCTGTAAGTTTCAAACTGATCGGTGAGCAACTCTGGCTTTGGCACAACTGCAAACGTTTTTGGAGTTTTAGTCACTTGACCTGAAGTAAAAACAAATTCAAAGTGTGTGCAATTGATGTCCCAACAGGTGTGTCAAAACCCTGCGGCGCTGCGCGCCGACGTTTTTTTCGCTATCTGATAAAAATCTGAGGGGACCGGAGAGGGGGGCGGAAATCACCCCCTGCAGTGCGCAAGGTTTACTTCCATAAAAGTCTGACATCTTATTTGCAGTGCGGTAGTACTCTGGCGGCGGTCTGCAGTACATGATCGGGAATCGACCCGCGGAATAACATTGACTCCATGACTCCGTGGTCATGGAAAGCGATTCCGACTCCACACACACACACACACACACAACGAATTTTATTGAAATAGAAATACACAAGAAATACAGACAATTACCTGCAATTGGCGCAGAAGTGCTCTCGCACTTATTTCTTGGCGCCTCTCGCTCCGGTATTAATCCCGATCAACCGCCGCCCGGGTAACACAATGGTAAGCACTCACGCAACTAGTTATTTAGAGATCTGCAGCAGCCGGCAGCCGTGCCGGGGGCATCACCGGGCCCGGGCTCCCAGCTTGTGTTAGATAAACCAATTATGCAAGACGTTTGGTAGATAATATATAATTTTGAACACTTTTCGTGACTGCGTAAATCATTTCACCATCGAGAGTTGTGCCATGTAGCATTACAGCTCCGACCCACGACTGCCGAGTTCGACCGACTGTGACACCGATTCCGTACCTTTGTTATGTATGAGTTCTAGTTACGAAACCGGAAACTTCAGGTATACTGCTCCTATATACATCATATATACTGCTCTGCTATACTGCTCTGGATAAGTGTCTTAAGTTCGCAGTGCATCACCGCTGAGGACACACCTCGTTTGAGGCGCTCTACCTCGCCTGGTGGAATATGCCGCAGCGGCGCCACGGAATAGAAATTAAGTATTTATTCAAAGCAGAATACGTGATGTAAGTCCAGAGCATGCATCGAAAAGTTTCCGCTCTAGAATTATCGTGCAACAAGGCTGCGGAGTCCGTGGGCTATGGCCAAACTCGGAGTCGGAATTCCCTATCCCAAAGTCGTATCCAGAGTCGGAGTCGATACAAATTGGTAGCGCACAGTCCTGGTGAGTGGTGTCTTTAATATCATTCAGTGAGTTGTCTAGTCCTCGGTATGTTTGTCCTTATGCCCAGCCTCTTCATGCGATGGGCATCCCGATACAAATAAAAGCAAAATAAACATTATTGGCATAGTTACATATGTAGTCGGCCGAATCGGTAATTATAGCTAGGGCTAG
>JAXIVJ010007213.1:0-27500 GCA_036785665.1 Chirona hameri | reverse complement strand
CACACACACACACACACACACACACACACACACACACACACACACACACACACACACACACACACACACACACACACACACACACACACACACACACACACACACACACACACACACACACACACACTCACACAAAACACATACAACACACAAGTCACCGTCCGGTGCAATGCAGGTGCACATCATCGCTGCATGAGGTGGCGTTTTAGCGACGATTTAAAATGGCTGGTCGTCATGCTTTGGAGTTCGATGGGCAGTCTGCTGTACTGCATGGCTGCACGATAGCAAAACCTTCGCTTCCCTGCTTCTGTGCGAATGCTGGGTAAGCTTAGGTTGCTGTTTTGCCTAGTTGTGCGCTCTCGCATTTCTTCGTTGCGATGAAACATCCTGGCAATGGCGGTAGGCTCCTCCGTACAAACTACCTTGTGCAGAAGCACCAGCGTATCATGGGATGACAGATCAGTGGCCGACAGCGATCCCAGCGCATCTCGCACATCCGCCACATGGTCATATTTGCGACGGCCAGAAATTACTCGAGCAGCAAAGTTAATTACCTTTTGAATGCAGCCAAGATTCTTCTTTGTGCAGTTTCCGTAAACTGGAAAACAGTAGCGGATGTGCGAGAGCACCAGGGCGTTCACAATTGTCACGATGGTGTCGGCTGGTAGTTGGTGACGCGCATGGCTCAGTCCGATTAGTGCACCAAAACACTTTCTGGTGAGGGCCGTCACATGGTCGTCCCAAGTGAGGCATGGATCAAAGATCACGCCTAGGTTATTCACCTTTTGGCATGGTTTCAAAACTGCATCTCTGAATTTAACGCTGATGTCGGGCAGGTCACGCAGATTCTGGCGACTACCAAATGCCATAAGCTGCGTCTTTCCGGCATTGACCTTCAGACCATTGGCTGCAAACCAGTCACTCAGAGCATCCAGAGTGACCTCAAGTCGAGCATCTGTTGAGTCCAGAGCTGACTTTCGGCCGCTGACCAGCACCTGCGTATCATCAGCATATTGTACGATGCATGCGTCGGGAGCGTGGAGGCTTAAATCGTTCGCGAAAACGGTGAATAGCAGCGGCCCGAGGGCTGAACCTTGGAACACTCCGACATTGTTAGGCAATGATTTTGACAAAACGCGGTGTCCCTTGCCGTTGGAGATGCAGACACTGCGTGTGACCTTCAAGATACGAGCGGAACCATCCAGCGTCGATTCCAAGAAGTTGAAGTTTGTCAAGTAATTTGGAGTGGTCGATTACCTCAAAACATTTTCTTAAGTCTATGAGGCAAAGAAGATAAATTTCGGTGTTGTCCATAGCAGTGAGAATGCTGTCAGAGATGCCAATCAGTGCAGAAGCAGTCGAATGATTTGGACGAAATCCATATTGGCTGTCAGAAAGAAGGCAGTTGCTAGAAAGATAGTGATGTAGCTGACGCTGGACGATCCGCTCAGTGATCTTGGCGATGATGGGTACTAATGATATCGGTCTGTAGTTTGATGGTATGGTCGGATCACCTGACTTGAAAATTGGCCGTATCAGAGAGTGTTTCCAAGAGAGAGGGAAATCGTTTTTGGACAGAAAATTGTTGATGACATGCTGGAGGACAGGACCAATGGCATCAAAGCAAAGCTTTACAATCTTGATAGACAGCCCATCAAGTCCGCAAGAAGAGGTACCTCGCATGGAAAACACGACAGTCCGGAGGGTTTCGATATCAGTAAGTCGAACGGTGAACGCACAAGAGCCTACGCGCGGCAGTCGGCACGGTACCTCGCAGTCACCGTCTCGCTCATATACCTCACGCGCCACCCGCGGACCGACCTGCACGAAGTACGAATTCATGTCGTCAGGTCCGACGGGTGGCAGCATGGTCTGGGGGACCTTGCCGGCGACGATGGGTCGAATATTACGCCACATTGAGCTGGGGCCTTGTTCTCTAATTTTGTCACGTATGCTCTCACGGCTATCACGGCGGATCGATGCCTTCACTCGGCGATTGGCGTCACGATACAGGTCGGTTTCACCATCGCGCAGCGCCCGGCGCCGCGTGGCCATGAGCTGTTTTGTTTCGTCGGAAACTGGAGGCGCGGTCGGGTTGTGGATTTTGACTCTCCTGACTGGAGCGTGAGTGTCGAGTATCGGTGTAGGACCTAGGACAAGCAAGGCCCCTCACACCGACTGAGGGGGCCACCTCAGGCCGACCGAGGGCTCCTCAGGCAGACTGAGGGGCCCCTCAGGCCGACTGAGGGCCCCGGGCCGGCTGAGGACCCCCTAAGGCTGACTGAGGACCCACTCAAGCCGAGTGAGTGTCCCCTCAGGCCGATCGAGAGCCCCCTCAGGCAGACTGTGGGCCCCTCAGGCTGACTGATAGCAGGCGCGGATCTAGGGGGGGGGGGGGGGCTCTAGGGCGCCCCCCCCCTGAGCAGGGTCGCGCCCATGTATCGCCCGCCAAGCGCGCCCGCAGGGAGCAATGTTTTGTATGTTGCGGCCCCCCCCCCCTTCACCGAAATCCTGGATCCGCGGCTGGAGAGCCCCCACAGGCCGGCTGAGGGCCATGTGAGGCCGACTGAGATCGCCCCCCCCCTAAGGCTGACTGAGGGCAAAGGGCAAAGCAATCTCCAGCCCCCCCCCCCGAAGCATCAGGGACCCTTTGAAGAACTGAGGGCCCCTTCGCCTGTTATTGAGCATGAGCGGGGGAGATGTAAATTGGCGACCGAGTGCACCCTCGGGCCGATCGAAGACCCCCTCGTCCTCGAGCCGACCGAAGGCCACTAAGGCCGACCAAGGGCCCATCAGACCGATCGAAGGCTTCCGCAGGTCCACCGAAGACCCCTCAGGCCGACTGAGGACCCCCTCAGGCCGACTGAGGGCTCCCTCAGGCAGACCGAGGGCCCTCTCAGGCAGACCGGGGGCTCCATCAGGCTGACCGAGAGCTCACTGAGAACGACGAGGACCGACCGAGAGTCCCCTCAGGCTGTTCGAGGACACCTCGAGGGCCATCCGTCAATTTCTTTTTCGGTGAAAATTAAATATAAATATTTCAAGAGGGATTCTCATGACAAATTTATGGGGGGCAACACCATATATTTGCTCCCGAACTTCTTGAGCTGTTCCCCTACCCCTCTTCCGCCGCCCCTGTCCCCCACGTTCCTACGCCTCTGGTTTGTGCATCCGCAAGGTTTTTCAGAGATAACGAAAAACAGCGGCACGAAGCGTCGCCGTTTTTCTTTGCCCCTGATACCTCATCTCTTGTCTAACTTCTTTGATTTGTTTTGGAAATTTTGATATTTGAGAGAACCACTCTTATGCATTCTTTTGCGGATTTGAGTTTTTCTCGTCTTTGGGTACCTTTTACTCCATCAAATTTCCCTTGCTTAACAAAATGAAGGATTTCAACCAAAATCCTTACCCAAAAGGGGGGCCCTTGTCCCTCTAACAGGCGTCCATAAAAGAACAGAACAATCTGGTTATGCCGACTTGTTCTGCGTTTGATTTTCAGTGGCGCATAGGTGTCGCCAAGGGTGAGGGGGCAACGTGTTCCCGGAACCTGGGGACTGATAACCCCTAGACATCGATACATACATACATATATACATATTTTAGGTTCGGAAAAATGGAGCGGGTTGATGAAATCGGACGGTTCGCCTCGACACAAAATCTTCATTTTTGGGCAAAATATGATGTGTTTATTCCTAGTAAAAGTCGTTTCTTAGGCCGCGAACGTCTGCCAGAAAAATGGCCTCTCAAACTTAAAATGTCTGGTGATGCCAATGGTCTAGGTCCGGTCCTTTTATATATTACAGCTGAGATATAAAAATACATATAACATATTTCCCACAAGGCAAACAAATCAGGCGAGAACCAAACAGCATCGCTTTAGTAATAATACAAGAGGCAAATATGACGCGGCTATGCCAAAATATGCGCATTTATCTTGTCCGTTGCATTGGCGTATGTGTGTTATTGCTTTTAAATATTGCTGCTGTTTTGGATAAGTTTTGGTTTGATTGACGTAGGACTAGGTGCCTTGGATTAGGCTATTTTCTTTTAAAATTACTTTTACTGATGTGGCCCTCTACTTTTCAACACAATGACCAGGAATATCTTGTGAAAATAATGTTTGTCTGGCTAAACATTGAAGGTTGTGATAATCATGATTTTGAACTCATTTTATTTAGGTCTGATTATTTCTGTTCTTTTTCCAGCTTAGGATGGCTGGTATGCTTTCAAACACAAACATATTTATAATATTGGTCAAGTTCTTCATTAAGTGTCAATTTCACCAACATATTTAAACTCAAATTGTAATACCTTTGGCGAACCATGTAAGGGTGCATTCTAATGTGTGACATTTATCCAGAACTAAGCCCAATGTGAAATATGCTACACTCAATCTTGCTTTGCTCATGTTTTTGATGTAAGCACTAATAGGAAATAGTTTGAGTCGCGTACTGTCGGAACACAATCGTTTCCATGCCAACGGCCCTGATTGATCAGTCGTCGGCACGTTTGTCCGCACCAATCACCGCCCAGTATTCTGCCAACCTTTGTGGTCACGGGACATGACGTAGGCAGATTACTGGGTCGTGATCGGTAATGACAAACGTACTGACGACAGATCGATCATCTTGATCATCTTGATCATCTTGATCATCTTGATCATCTTGATCATCTTGATCATCTTGATCGATCGATCATCTTGATCATCTTGACCATCTTGATCATCTTGATCGATCGATCATCTTGATCGATCGATTATAATTGTTGTAAACTCAGCTACCGAAAATTTAAGCAAGATGCACCGCATGTGTAAACAGTTATTCAAGAAAAACCTCAGGGAGGCCTTTTCAGCCCCCCCCCCCCGTAGGGTGAGGGTTATGACCGGCTGACGTTACTGCATTCCTCCCCACTTGGTAGAGTTCATAACCCATATATGGATTATTTTGGGTATTCGTCAAATTCTATTTAGCTGTGTAGATAAATGTTCACGCCCAAGTGTAATTTTCTTCACGCACCTAGATTCACATGCAACCAGGATGGCAGGATACGTAACCATGTAAACTATTGCGTCCTAACGTGGCAATGCACCTTTTCCTGCCATAATTAAGTTGCTTAAAATGCTGAAACATTCCGTCTCTGTACATTTTCCAAATTTGAGTCGCACTATCCAGTTTAGCCGTGTAAATAAATATATAACGCCTAGGTGACGTCACGCAACTTAATGCCCTGTCACGTAGGAGTATATACGTCCTTGCCTGGTGGTATACGTTGGCCCTGATCGATCTGTCGTCAGTACGTTTGTCAGTACCGATCACGACCCAGTAATCTGCCTGCGTCATGTCCCGTGACCACAAAGGTTGGCAGAATACTGGGCGGTGATTGGTGCGGACAAACGTGCTGACGACTGATCAATCAGGGCCGTTGGCATGGAAACGATTGTGTTCCGACAGCACGCGACTCAAACTATTTCCTATTAGTGCTTACATCAAAAACATGAGCAAAGCAAGATTGAGTGTAGCATATTTCACATTGGGCTTAGTTCTGGATAAATGTCACACATTAGAATGCACCCTTACATGGTTCGCCAAAGGTATTACAATTTGAGTTTAAATATGTTGGTGAAATTGACACTTAATGAAGAACTTGACCAATATTATAAATATGTTTGTGTTTGAAAGCATACCAGCCATCCTAAGCTGGAAAAAGAACAGAAATAATCAGACCTAAATCAAATGAGTTTAAAATCATGATTATCACAACCTTCAATGTTTAGCCAGACAAACATTATTTTCACAAGATATACCTGGATCATGCCTTTTTATTTACCTATTTCCATTTTGTGTGTCTGAAATTGAAAAAGTTACCTGTTTGTCAATAAGTAGTGTTGTTATTTAGTGTTTATGACCCAAATTAATATGATCTGGGTACCTACATAGCCGTTATCAGTAATTTGGAGATAATATGTTGCACCTATTGTTGGATTTTAACCCTCGCCCTACGGGAGCTTTTTTCACCTTCACCCTACGGGGGAGGGGGGGGGGGCTGACAGGTTCCCCTGTTAACTTCCAAACCAAGCAACTTAGAGCAATGCGGTAAGAACCAGCATGTTGCTTGTCATGAGAGGAATCTAACAATATTTCGATTTTTAGGTTTCAGGTCAACAGGTAACCTTGCAGGTCAATTGAATGACCTCGGATTTACCACGTCCAGAACAGCGATTTTGCTCTTCAGAAAACCTCAAAATTAGAAATTGATAAATGTAAATAAAAAGGCATGTTCCTAGACTAATTTTGGCTCAGAAATACAAAAAAGGTAATTATTTGTCCGTATCTTGTCAAAAAAAGTAAAAAAAACGTTATTAAAAAAATGACGTCATCAGTTTCTTACACTTAGAGAGCCATCACTCAGTCAAAAATGAAGATATTGCTTTGACATTTGGTATGAGTATTGTCCATACTCAGGTCTCTCACATGTATTCCGGTTTTTCTAATATCTTTGAAAATTTTGATTTTGTGGAGATTTTTCTAAAAAAATCAATTTGTTTGCAATTTGTTTTAAAACTCTGTTTTTTACGATTTTTCAAATATTTCTCTTTTTTTACCAACATGACGTCATCAAAACATTATCTCCCAAACTACTCAACCAATTTCACAGCAGACGTATAATTGTTGTATACTCAGCTACCAAAAATTTCAGCAAGATGCACCGCATGTGTAAAAAATTATTCAAGAAAAACCTCAGGGGGGGGGGGATGGGCCTGTCAGGCCTCCCCGTAGAGCGAGGGTTAAATGTTATTTTATGACAAATTTTACTAACAATTTAAAGTTTGTTCATTCCTGTGTTCATACATGTTTACATTATTTTGTAATTATTGTTATTGCAAATCCTTTGGTCATTTTGCGTACCGTTCACAGTATTTATTTACTTAGGTATGCATTCACTGACAATGTTGGGGTTGTAATATTCATAATAATGGGGGTTGTAATTTTTGAGGATGCAGTTGTAGCTACAACCCCAAAAGTATATAAAGTTCCGCATGTGGGTAGGGTTGTCAATGTAACAGCGTTTCTTCATTTCCGACTTGCTAGTGCTTAGTCGCTGTGATTATGAGATGTTGATGCTACTTTCCGTTATATGTTATGAATTTCTCACTTCATTTTATATTGATACGCGCTTCTTGGTTTCGTCCCTTTAGGACCGTCGGGGGCCTTTTCTTGAGCGTCGTGTGAGGTAACCATCAGGGCTCTCTTAATTAGATGCTCGCCTTTAATTAAAATCAACGGCCACATGAATATGAAACTATACCCGCAGGCCCAGCCTGCTAATATAATTCATATAAGCAGCAACACATCTCTGATATCACCAAGCATTTTACGCATGAACGGTGTATTCAGATGGTTTTCTGTGCAGTGTTTAGTGGGAGAGGTTTCCGCCACGGCGGTTCAGCTGACGGCTGATGGCTTATGACTGACCGTTGCCTTATCGTGGCTGGTTGCTGTCTGCCTGCAGCGGTTCAGCTGACGGCTGACGGCTTATGACTGACCGTTGCCTTATCGTGGCTGGTTGCTGTCTGCCTGCAGCGGTTCAACTGACGGCTGACGGCTGACGGCTTATGACTGACCGTTGCCTTATCGTGGCTGGTTGCTGTCTGCCTGCAGCGGTTCAGCTGACGGCTGACGGCTTATGACTGACCGTTGCCTTATCGTGGCTGGTTGCTGTTTGTCTGCAGCGGTTCAGCTGACGGCTGATGGCTTATGACTGACCGTTGCCTTTTCGTGGCTGGTTGCTGTTTGTCTGCAGCGGTTCAACTGACGGCTGACGGCTGACGGTTTATGACTGACCGTTGCCTTATCGTGGCTGGTTGTTGTCTGTCTGCAGCGGTTCAACTGACGGCTGACGGCTGACGGCTTATGACTGACCGTTGCCTTATCGTGGCTGGTTGCTGTTTGTCTGCAGCGGTTCAACTGACGGCTGACGGCTGACGGTTTATGACTGACCGTTGCCTTATCGTGGCTGGTTGCTGTTTGTCTGCAGCGGTTCAGCTGACGGCTGACGGATGACGGCTTATGACTGACCGTTGCCTTATCGTGGCTGGTTGTTGTCTGTCTGCAGCGGTTCAGCTGACGGCTGATGGCTTATGACTGACCGTTGCCTTATCGTGGCTGGTTGTTGTCTGTCTGCAGCGGTTCAGCTGACGGCTGATGGCTTATGACTGACCGTTGCCTTATCGTGGCTGGTTGCTGTCTGCCTGCAGCGGTTCAGCTGACGGCTGACGGCTGATGGCTTATGACTGACCGTTGCCTTATCGTGGCTGGTTGCTGTCTGCCTGCAGCGGTTCAGCTGACGGCTGACGGCTGATGGCTTATGACTGACCGTTGCCTTATCGTGGCTGGTTGCTGTTCGTCTGCAGCGGTTCAGCTGACGGCTGACGGCTGACGGTTTATGACTGATCGTTGCCTTATCGTGGCTGGTTGCTGTCTGTCTGCAGCGGTTCAACTGACGGCTGACGGCTGATGGCTTATGACTGACCGTTGCCTTATCGTGGCTGGTTGCTGTCTAAAGCCCAGGCTACACTATGCGTGATTTAATTAAAATCACGTGCGTGTTATCCGTGTTGTCGGGATTTGCTTGAAGGAGCAAGTTCAGCTGACAGTAAATGCATTGGGTGAGCTACACTGGCACATCACGCAGATCCCGGATGAAACGTCAAGTAAATTCCGCAGACACGTCACGGACGGAACGATGAAAAGTTCAAAATTCTGAACTTGTCGTGCTTTCCGGGATTGCGTGTTGCAGGGTTTTTATAATTTGCTTGATTTCGCGTAGTGTTGTAGTCTATACTAGACCTTAACCTGAATAATTTGTGCTGAGTATCGTGGCGGAAGATGAATGAAGAAGCGTTTGAGCAAATTGTGAGTGTTGATACTTGTGTTGAAGCTGGTAGATATTTATGCAGTGGTTTATCGATTAAAAAAATGCAGTGGTTTATCCATTTTCCTTGCGTGATTTGCTTGACCGGCAAAACCCGGACGTCAATGAATTTCTGCAAACACGGAGAACACGCGCGTGATTTCCTTGCCAATCACGCATAGTGTAGTCTGGGCTTAAGTCCCTCCCCCTCCCCCGGGGGGCGTGTCTCCAGCGATGTGTATACGTCTGGCCGAGAGCCATCGAGACGGCCGTCCTTTACATGGTGGATGAACTCATGGTGGATGAACTCCAGCTGGGGTCAGATTAGATGGTAAAGGGCAGCTGGCGGCGAAATGTTACCACCGCGCTCGGGCTGCCGTGTTGACCATGGCGACGGCGCTTAACCCGCATAGCTGCCACACAAACAGCCAGTGCTGGGCTGTCTGACGAGACGGCGCTTAACCCGCACAGCTGCCACACAAACAGCCAGTGCTGGGCTGTCTGACGAGACGGCGCTTAACCCGCATAGCTGCCACACAAACAGCCAGTGCTGGGCTGTCTGACGAGACGGCGCTTAACCCGCATAGCTGCCACACAAACAGCCAGTGCTGGGCTGTCTGACGAGACGGCGCTTAATCCGCATAGCTGCCACACAAACAGCCAGTGCTGGGCTGTCTGACGAGACGGCGCTTAACCCGCATAGCTGCCACACAAACAGCCAGTGCTGGGCTGTCTGACGAGACGGCGCTTAACCCGCATAGCTGCCACACAAACAGCCAGTGCTGGGCTGTCTGACGAGACGGCGCTTAACCCGCATAGCTGCCACACAAACAGCCAGTGCTGGGCTGTCTGACGAGACGGCGCTTAACCCGCATAGCTGCCACACAAACAGCCAGTGCTGGGCTGTCTGACGAGACGGCGCTTAACCCGCATAGCTGCCACACAAACAGCCAGTGCTGGGCTGTCTGACGAGACGGCGCTTAACCCGCATAGCTGCCACACAAACAGCCAGTGCTGGGCTGTCTGACGAGACGGCGCTTAACCCGCATAGCTGCCACACAAACAGCCAGTGCTGGGCTGTCTGACGAGACGGCGCTTAACCCGCATAGCTGCCCCACAAACAGCCAGTGCTGGTCTGTCTGACGAGACGGCGCTTAACCCGCATAGCTGCCACACAAACAGCCAGTGCTGGGCTGTCTGACGAGACGGCGCTTAACCCGCATAGCTGCCACACAAACAGCCAGTGCTGGGCTGTCTGAGAGTTTGCGGGATACCATGATAGGAGAAGGAAGTAGTGTATAAGATTGTGTATGCCTGGATGTTTCGTTTACGGCTTGTACAATGGTACTTCGTTCTCAATCAACAATTTTATTTAATATCTTAACCAAACCATTCTTACAGTGTGGGCCAGAAATAAGTAGGCCCAAGTTTTGTCTCATAATTTTTTTGTTTGTTGTCAAAGTAAAAAATCGGGTGTGATTATATTGACAATAAAATGGCACGACAGATAAACAGCCCATGACGGCACTGGCTGACAAACACTAGTCGTCCTGACACATCACATCAGGTGCTCGATATGCGCACCCCGACGCTCCTTCACTAGCGGTAGACGGACGTCCTTGAGGTGCAGAACTGCTCTGTCGATCATGTCCTCAGGGGTTCGGGCCACTTCACGGATGATCGCGTCCTTCAGCTCGATCGTGGTCTTCAGTCTCCCCGTATACACTTTATCTTTCAAATACCCCCACATGAAAAGTCCAGCGGGTTGAGATCCGGACTGTAAGGGGCCCATGGGATCATCGACTTGAGGCTGATGTGCTGTTATTGGAAATATCTGGAGGGGGGGGGGGGGGGGGGGGGGGAGAAGACGACGACCAGTTCACTATTACCAATAAGCCTACAATTGCGGAATATGAAAACATGTATTGCGCTCATAACAAGTTTATGATACAATATTGGCCGTTTTTAAAGAACATATGCGTCTAGAGTCCATTCGTTCAGTTTAGCATACCGTCATACTAGTTACTACATCTGGCAGCGTCATAGATCATAGGTCTGTCTGCGTATGCGCAGTGATGTGCCAGCATCGATTCGTTGCCGCTTCCGACCCGCGTACCGCACACACATGGACAAAGCCAAGCTGCACTGGGCGGCCGCCGGATTGGGCCGGATTGGGCGAGTCCATTGCGGCCAATAGCGTCACACGCCACAGAATGTTTCTGAACCATTCTGAAGTTGTGAAAAGTTTCAGTCGGTGGAGATCTGGCATCACAACTAACCGATCAATGCTTATCTGGCTAATCACTACCAAACCGCAATATTGTCAACATATTATATTATTACCAACATATTACAAAATTCTGAGGGACATTTCAATACAAAAATCGCATGTAAAAGTGGTGTAGTTAAGAAATTCGAACTAAGACTTGTATACCAAAACTTTTAAAAACTTTTCCGAAACTTTTCAGCGCAATATTCCTCCGTGAAAACGGCTATCGCGATTTTTCCTTTTTCATAGCACTTCTTAAAAACATATCTTTATATTTTGAACGTATGGCTGTTTTGTGCACCTGAGGAGCTTTCAAACGGTTTCTGCAGCCAACAAAGTGTCATGGGTCGTACAGACCTCAGAAAGTCAGAACTGGTTGATATTCAAATCATTACCGCGTTGACAAACTCTTTTAGTTATCTGCCCCTTCTTAGTCACCTTACTGCCAAATGAAGTTCAAAGCCATTGTTTAATAAACGAAACACCTTCTTTTCTGAAGCAATCACGATTTATAAAAAAAAATCGATTCGATTCGATTCGTGTATTGCGGCTCCGTCCTCGCGGATGCAAGGCTTTTCAGTTACCATATCAACGTTATCAATAAAGAATTGAGATAAATATATCAACATTATCATAATCATATATATCTTGTTAGCATAATCAATATCAACGTTCGCTTCGAGCATATGAGCAAGATCGGCTTTAAAGCGTGACATGTGGATGGTGTACTGCATTGCTGCAAACAGACCGTTATAAAATCTGGCACCTTAGGTTTAGCTTAAAGCACCTTAGGCTAATGTAAAATAAAAGGTTTAGCGATGGCGCCCGTTCCAAGCAGCGAGAAACGTCTTGACTACGGAATGTGTCGCCAAAACGCGGTGCTGCTTCCGTTCTGAGTGTCGTGATAACGCGGTGCTGCTTCAGTTCTGAGTGTCGTGATAACGTGTCGCCTTCAGTTCTGAGTGTCGTGATAACGCGGTGCTGCTTCAGTTCTGAGTGTCGTGATAACACGGTGCTGCTTCAGTTCTGAGTGTCGTGATAACGCGGTGCTGCTTCAGTTCTGAGTGTCGTGATAACGTGTCGCCTTCAGTTCTGAGTGTCGTGATAACGCGGTGCTGCTTCAGTTCTGAGTGTCATGATAACGCGGTGCTGCTTCAGTTCTGAGTGTCGTGATAACGCGGTGCTGCTTCAGTTCTGAGTGTCGCCATAACGCGGTGCTGCTTCAGTTCTGAGTGTCGTGATAACGCGGTGCTGCTTCAGTTCTGAGTGTCGTGATAACGCGGTGCTGCTTCAGTTCTGAGTGTCGTGATAACGTGTCGCCTTCAGTTCTGAGTGTCGCGATAACGCGGTGCTGCTTCAGTTCTGAGTGTCGTGATAACGCGGTGCTGCTTCAGTTCTGAGTGTCGTGATAACGCGGTGCTGCTTCAGTTCTGAGTGAAGGTTCAACTTCTCCGGCCAAACGCAAATCAGTGTTCGACCGAAGGTGCGGACAGTTGACACTAAAGCGAAGGTCGTGTCAAAGACCTAAATTTTTTAACCAGCATTAAACTAACCCTAGATAACTTAAGATTACACTTGTTTAATTTTGTTATCACTGAATGACATCCACGGAAGACATCTGCCTGACGATATCCTTGAAATGGATAAACTTCAGAAGTCATCTCAGCGACATGTGAACATTTTCACCTATGCATTGCACTCATCGATTGCCGATCCGATATATCCGATCCCGTATTCGTGCCGCCCCCTCCGCGAGCGTCGGCGTCCGGTGGTGACGCGCTTGCTCTGCCGTCTGCACTCTGCGGTATGCAGTTCAGTGGCGGCAGAGCTGCGGGACGCTCCCGGCATTCTGCATGCATTGTATATGGAATTGAGGGCAGTTCGGCGGCGGAGAACAGTGTACCATTTCCCGTGTCTGAATGGAAAGTAGTCAACACAAAGGCGCCTACCGAATGCAACCGAGGAAAACAAAGAACAGCAGCTCTGGCTCCAAGCAGTAAACAGCTGCCTGGAGAAACACTTGGTTTTGGTTTATAAGAGAAACTCTTGTTCATAACTCAATAAAATGGCAAGATTTTGGAGATTGTCAACCGGTGATTCTGCGGCAAATGAATTATCTTCGGTGGATTATAATTCTTAACACAAACGTCTTTGATTATCAGTTGTTCGTGACCAAAGGGTTCGTAGACGACGCTGCTTCTGTCGGGGGTTGACATACATGCCATATCTCATTAAGCTAGGATACCCTGCCAAGTGGCGAACTAATTTGTTCAACATTGATCAAGTGTATTCGGCGTTTTCTGCAGAGGCTGGTTATATTTTCTGACTAATGCAAGAGGTTGTAGTTCTGGCACAGATACTGACCCAGCCCGGTGCCCTGCGTCCTGTCCTGTCTTGTGCGCTGTCCGCTGCCCTGTGCCCTTCCGGGACCCTGAGGGTCTTGCTTTCTGGTGCCCTGAAGGCCCTCTCAGACCGGCATTGGACCCTCCGAGTTCCGGCAAAGGCCCTCTCAGAGTAGCATAAGACCCCTGTGTGTGTCCTTAAATAAATGAGGACACACACAAACACACACACGCACACACGTAACCTACAAATTTAGTAAATTAGAAGGTGTCTGTGTATGTGTGCATGTGTCCTCATTTCTTTAGCCACACGCACAGCACAGACGGCGGGCGGCACCGATGACGGCGAAATTTGCACACACGACAGTTTCAAGCTTTGTGACGATCTACAAAGTGCTAAACAATCAAGTCGCTCCGATGTCTGTGTCGGTCACAGCAAGCGTCAGAAGGGGACATATTTTCCATTGGTTTAACATGCAGACAAACCCGTGCGAAATGTGTGTGTTAAATGCAAATAAAACGGAAAACATGGATGCAATCCCAGGTCGATATCTCGGTAATTTAGAGTCCGATCGGCACGGGATGACCCTCTACCAATAAGAGTAACCTCAAACAAAATGCTTGTTATTTACGAAAAACCGAGGGGTGGCATCGCCCCTTTCCTGCACTAGATGGGGTCAAAAGGCCTATTCTAGCGGCTTTTAGAGGATCATTACCATCTGTTGAAGCCGTCTATTGAAATAAGATTCTGAAGATGGATTTTTTCATGGGACGATCGAAAAAAAAATCCTGTTTTAAAAAAATCGAAATATTTGTCATAGGAAAGCTACGTCATAGGAAAGCTACGTCATAGGAAAGCTACGTCATAGGAAAGCTACGTCATAGGAAAGCTACGTCATAGGAAAGCTACGTCATAGGAAAGCTACGTCATGGGAAAGCTACGTCATATGAAAGCTACGTCATAGGAAAACTACGTCATATGAAAGCTACGTCATAGGAAAGCTACGTCATAGGAAAGCTACGTCATAGGAAAGCAACGTCATAGGAAAGCTACGGAATGGGAAAGCTACGGCATAGGAAAGCTACGTCATAGGAAAGCTACGTCATAGGAAAGCTACTTCATAGGAAATCTACGTCATAGGGAAGCTACGTAGAACGAGTTAGGTATTAACCCTATTACTGTCGGGATAAACAAAGTACGAATCGGTCGGGGGGGGGGGGGGGGGGGCTATTCGCCCCCCCCCTTCGTATCTCAGAAACCGCTGGACTGATTCTTCTCTTTGGGAAAGCGGCATTCGATTTTTTGGAGCATGAACTACATTCCTATATTCTTAAATATTCACAATTTTGTCATGGGCGGATACAGGTAGCAAAACAATGTGGAAAACATGCATTTGTAGATTCCTGCCTTGCGACGTTGTTTTGCTCTAACATGTACTTCTTTTTTAAGTTTGGGGAAATTAAGCCAATGGCGTCCTCAGGTAATTCCAAAGGGGGTACCTAAATATGTCAATATAATATTTTGTGCCGCTTTGATTTCTGTTTTAGATGCTTATAATTATATGTGCATGTATGAGAAAGTAAATTATGGCAGTTCTTTTATTTGTGCAGTGGCGTGCTCAAGGAGATGGGAATTGAGCCTTGTCTGTTGTTTTCTTTATCTTTGCTTATTGCAATATTTTGCTATGTAGTGTCACGCCATGGGTCCACAATTCCCCCTCATTTTATCGCTGAGACCGCCTATGCCCCAAAATACAACTTTGATCCATGCAGATGATATTACATGCAATTACCCGCTGAACAATGACGTTCAGGGGCACTAAACAAAATGCGTGCGAACGCAGTCAAACACATGCCCCAAAATCCGTCCCTGGAGTCGCCATTGGGATAAAAATATATGAAACGTGTGCAAGGCATTGCTAAAACAGGTCACCAAGTTTCAAGTTGATATCTTTTGCTATGTAGTTACACGTCGTGGTTCCACAACTCCCCCTAATTTCATCCCTGGAGCCGCCCAAAACATTGGGCCATGCGCTTGCGTCCCACTCCTGGAACCGCCTATGCCACAAAATACAATTGTGATCCATGCAGATGATATTACACGAGATAGTCCACCGTGAAATAACGTTTTGAGTTACTAAACACAATGTGTGTGTGTGTGTGTGTGTGTGTGTGTGTGTGTGTGTGTGTGTGTGTGTGTGTGTGTGTGTGTGTGTGTGTGTGTGTGTGTGTGTGTGTGTGTGTGTGTGTGTGTGTGTGTGTGTGTGTGTGTGTGTGTGTGTGTGTGTGTGTGTGTGTGTGTGTGTGTGTGTGTGTGTGTGTGTGTGTGTGTGTGTGTGTGTGTGTGTGTGTGTGTGTGTGTGTGTGTGTGTGTGTGTGTGTGTGTGTGTGTGTGTGTGTGTGTGTGTGTGTGTGTGTGTGTGTGTGTGTGTGTGTGTGTGTGTGTGTGTGTGTGTGTGTGTGTGTGTGTGTGTGTGTGTGTGTGTGTGTGTGTGTGTGTGTGTGTGTGTGTGTGTGTGTGTGTGTGTGTGTGTGTGTGTGTGTGTGTGTGTGTGTGTGTGTGTGTGTGTGTGTGTGTGTGTGTGTGTGTGTGTGTGTGTGTGTGTGTGTGTGTGTGTGTGTGTGTGTGTGTGTGTGTGTGTGTGTGTGTGTGTGTGTGTGTGTGTGTGTGTGTGTGTGTGTGTGTGTGTGTGTGTGTGTGTGTGTGTGTGTGTGTGTGTGTGTGTGTGTGTGTGTGTGTGTGTGTGTGTGTGTGTGTGTGTGTGTGTGTGTGTGTGTGTGTGTGTGTGTGTGTGTGTGTGTGTGTGTGTGTGTGTGTGTGTGTGTGTGTGTGTGTGTGTGTGTGTGTGTGTGTGTGTGTGTGTGTGTGTGTGTGTGTGTGTGTGTGTGTGTGTGTGTGTGTGTGTGTGTGTGCGTGCGTGCGTGCGTGCGTGCGTGCGTGCGTGCGTGCGTGCGTGCGTGCGTGCGTGCGTGCGTGCGTGCGTGCGTGCGTGCGTGCGTGCGTGCGTGCGTGCGTGCGTGCGTGCGTGCGTGCGTGCGTGCGTGCGTGCGTGCGTGCGTGCGTGCGTGCGTGCGTGCGTGCGTGCGTGCGTGCGTGCGTGCGTGCGTGCGTGCGTGCGTGCGTGCGTGCGTGCGTGCGTGCGTGCGTGCGTGCGTGCGTGCGTGCGTGCGTGCGTGCGTGCGTGCGTGCGTGCGTGCGTGCGTGCGTGCGTGCGTGCGTGCGTGCGTGCGTGCGTGCGTGCGTGCGTGCGTGCGTGCGTGCGTGCGTGCGTGCGTGCGTGCGTGCGTGCGTGCGTGCGTGCGTGCGTGCGTGCGTGCGTGCGTGCGTGCGTGCGTGCGTGCGTGCGTGCGTGCGTGCGTGCGTGCGTGCGTGCGTGCGTGCGTGCGTGCGTGCGTGCGTGCGTGCGTGCGTGCGTGCGTGCGTGCGTGCGTGCGTGCGTGCGTGCGTGCGTGCGTGCGTGCGTGCGTGCGTGCGTGCGTGCGTGCGTGCGTGCGTGCGTGCGTGCGTGCGTGCGTGCGTGCGTGCGTGCGTGCGTGCGTGCGTGCGTGCGTGCGTGCGTGCGTGCGTGCGTGCGTGCGTGCGTGCGTGCGTGCGTGCGTGCGTGCGTGCGTGCGTGCGTGCGTGCGTGCGTGCGTGCGTGCGTGCGTGCGTGCGTGCGTGCGTGCGTGCGTGCGTGCGTGCGTGCGTGCGTGCGTGCGTGCGTGCGTGCGTGCGTGCGTGCGTGCGTGCGTGCGTGCGTGCGTGCGTGCGTGCGTGCGTGCGTGCGTGCGTGCGTGCGTGCGTGCGTGCGTGCGTGCGTGCGTGCGTGCGTGCGTGCGTGCGTGCGTGCGTGCGTGCGTGCGTGCGTGCGTGCGTGCGTGCGTGCGTGCGTGCGTGCGTGCGTGCGTGCGTGCGTGCGTGCGTGCGTGCGTGCGTGCGTGCGTGCGTGCGTGCGTGCGTGCGTGCGTGCGTGCGTGCGTGCGTGCGTGCGTGCGTGCGTGCGTGCGTGCGTGCGTGCGTGCGTGCGTGCGTGCGTGCGTGCGTGCGTGCGTGCGTGCGTGCGTGCGTGCGTGCGTGCGTGCGTGCGTGCGTGCGTGCGTGCGTGCGTGCGTGCGTGCGTGCGTGCGTGCGTGCGTGCGTGCGTGCGTGCGTGCGTGCGTGCGTGCGTGCGTGCGTGCGTGCGTGCGTGCGTGCGTGCGTGCGTGCGTGCGTGCGTGCGTGCGTGCGTGCGTGCGTGCGTGCGTGCGTGCGTGCGGGTGTGCGGGCGGGTGTGCGGGCGGGTGTGCGGGCGGGTGGGTGGGTTGTGGGGTGGGTTGTGGGGTGGGTTGTGGTGTGTGTGTGTGTGTGTGTGTGTGTGTGTGTGTGTGTGTGTGTGTGTGTGTGTGTGTGTGTGTGTGTGTGTGTGTGTGTGTGTGTGTGTGTGTGTGTGTGTGTGTGTGTGTGTGTGTGTGTGTGTGTGTGTGTGTGTGTGTGTGTGTGTGTGTGTGTGTGTGTGTGTGTGTGTGTGTGTGTGTACTTGCCCCCCAAAACCCGTTCCTGGAGTCGCCTGTGAAAACCCCCAAAATATAACAAAATCACACAAAGTGTGCAAAGAACAGCTAAAAAGGTTCACTGAGTTCAAAATGCTAATTTTTCAGATTTAGATGAAATACCAGTGACCCAAAATGCTTCCCAAAATACGTCCCTGAAGGCGCCCATACGCAATCCAAAAATTCGAGAAAGACATGTTAAACATGTCTACTATAAGCAGCAAGGAAAGGTGTGAAAGTAGTAGGCACGTATCTATAACGTTAGAGAATAGTAACTGATTCCCTTTGAAAGCCGAGTCACGCTGAAAACCAAAACAAGCCCCCTCCAAAAAAAACACGTCTGGAGCCGCCCCTGGTGAGCTGACAAGTTTGAAAATTTGTCAAAATGTATCGAATGAATATTTAGGCAAAGTCCATAAGTTTAATGACCGTATAATTACTCGTTTGGGGACAGGAGCGGAAAAACCTTAAGGGGGTCGTTTTAGCCCCCCCCCGACACTAATGGGGTAATGAACAAGAAAGCGAATTTTGATGACTTCTTGCTGGAATTTTAAGGGAATTTGTTGGTTTTGAACCCCAAACAACTTGTCTGCTGTTCTGCACCTGTGCGCACAGTGCCCTTTTCAGCCTACCTAGGGTGCACTTTCCGACAACAGGGTGTGCCTTTTCTCATTTTTGGACGCAGTGGAAATCCCTTAAGATAAACCCTGATCGATTGAGCAGTCTTAGGAACAAAATGGTGCCATTGTCAATCTTCTGCGAGCTATATTGACGGTGCAATCAATGGTTTCGTGCTCGCGTGTTGTTGTTGTCCTCAACTTGTAAAACAAATCACCCCCTTGTAAAACAAACCAGATTTTGTTTGTAAAGGCCTACATCGATTAGAGAACCAATAGCTATTGTACCTGAACATCCTGTCTACAGATCCTATTGGTTTTCCTGCCTATTTAATTCGTTTTGTAAAACGGTGTTTTTTTACAAGGCAACCGCACGCAGACGCGAAGTGATCAAGGAGATACCTTCACGGGATGACACAAATATAAATGTCATGCTATTTTCGATTCCAGATTCGAATTCCTTAGCAAAACTGATCCGGATAGGTTGTTTTTTTTTGCAGTGAAACAAAAACACTTATTTCGGGTTGGTTTTGGCCGCGAAACTGGTCTGAAACCCTGTCATATACCACATGAAGACCAAATACCTTGCTGACCTTAAACGTGTGACCTTAACGGTTTATTTATCGTCACATTAATATTAAATGAAGAGAACGTAATACCATGACATTGTGACACCTGGGCCTCGTTTCATAGAACGCATCTACTCCAAAAATGGAGTTGGTTACCCCAAAAATGTGGTTAGCTACTCCAAAAAATGGCGTTACCTACGAAACTCCGTTTCACAAAAGGGTCGATAACGACGCGGCGCATGTGGAGTAACGCCACTTTTTAACGACGCGAAATGGAGTTGATAACCCCAAAAATGGGGTAGGCCACTCCATTATTTTTCGAGATCCTTGATGTTTGACGAAGGTCGTAGAAAATAAACAACGCAGCAAATTGTAGAGTTACGGCCTTGGTGTTTGACACAGATTGTGAACTTTGACAGAGAGTAGTTGGTGAATTAAATATTATTCGGGAGAATCTGGGTAGGGAGAGAAGTGCAGTGAGCTGAGCGAAGTTGAGCCCACATAGCTATGGATGAGGAGCGACAAGACGCCATTGGAAGACGCGAGAGAGTCTATAAAGTCCGCAGTTTTTCGTACAACTCTGGAGTATTTTCGGTAAGCTCTTATTGGTCAAAGTTGTGTTTATTTTTTTGATTTTTTTCACAAGCAACTGAAACATGAATTCAGTGGCAGGTGAATAGCCGCTGTTTGGATGAAACAGCACTGATCAGCACTGTGGTGATTATTTAGTTTGTAGGTACTAGGTAGTCATGTTTTTTTATATAGTTAAGGCTCTGGTAGTTCGCCTTATTTGTTTTAAATATGATTCGTCATCACTCATCAGTCATGTTTACATTTCAATATATAATTGATATTAGAGCCAATTATATTGATTTGCCTCACAATATTAATTATCAATGTTGCTTTGTATGCTTGCAGGTACTGTGATAAACCAAGTAGATACAAGGCATATTAATTAAGTTATGCACATTTTCCTCATTTTCATATTTCCTAGCTACTCATCCTCAAACAATTGAAACCTGTTTATTTAAATGGCTAGGTTTCGACTAGGCATATTTCTTTCGCAGAGTGATGTATTCAATCGACACAGCCAACATGGTTCAACTCATCCTGGCTCATATCAAGACTGTGCCTAGTGACTACATCAACATAAACTGATAAATAGCCAATGTGTTATGCATTGTCTGAATCCGGAATGGTTTTAATGCTCAAATTCCTTATTCTGCTACACATCAATAATTGACTATTGGTGAATTCCACAAAATATCTGACAGTTTTAAGGCTGTGGAACAGCTGTGATGTACATCAAGTCTTGATATTGTTGCATGCTGACAACTATTCTGTCTTATACGTCTGCTGATTCTAGCTGTAAGCTGAACAGGTGTGGATAGTCATGATTCTGTTGCATGCCAGTAACACGTCAATGCCTGCCGCATTCTCTCATTGGAATTTATCTTACCTGTGCACTGCTGCTGATTGTCCTGTTCAAGACTACTCACACTGTAGAGGTAGTGGTTAGTGTTCTAGCATTACAATGCAAAAGCATTGAATATCTGCATAAACTATAATTTGTCTTAAATGTACATTACAACTTAAACTCAAAATTGGGCTCTTGTGTGGGCAATTGTCACCTCATTATGAGTTGACTGTCACAGCAAGGTTTTTCAAACTCTCTTGGGATCAATTGAGTATTTTTCTGTTTCGAACTCTAAATCGAAGTATATCAGATAGCTCTTTTCCGCTAACACAAAGGGAAGTCATAGTTACGTTGATCCCCAAAGCTGGAAAACCGTTAGACACATTTAAAGGATGGCGACCTATTTCTCTACTAAACGTAGATTTTAAAATAATTTCTGCAGCCATAACTAATAGATTACAAAATGTAATGAATTACATCATATCACAGTCACAATCAGCTTATATCAAGGGGCGATGCATCGCAGGAAACAGTAGATTAGTGTATGACGTAATGCAAAAAGTAAACGATGAAGAACGCAGTGGCTACATAGTTGCTGCAGATTTTGAAGCGGCATTTGAAAGCATATCGTGGAATATCTTGGTAAAAACGCTAGATTGTTGTAATTTTGGACACAAATTTAAATATTTGCTGCAACTTGCTTACTTAAACAAAAATAACTTCGCACGGATACTTATGGATGGATTTTTAGGAGAAAACGTACACATTAATTGCGGAATAAGGCAAGGAGACCCTGTGTCAGGTTATCTCTTTAATCTCGCGGTGGAACCACTAGCAAATCTCATAAGACAATCCGAGGAAATGCGTGGTATCACGTTGTACAACGAAGTAGAAGTGCGCCTTTCCCAATACGCTGATGATTTAATTTTATTCCTGGATGAGCCAGAATCGATTACTGGTGCCTTTTCTGGATTACTGGAAATATAAAAGTTTTCATCCACGTCCGGGTTGAAATAAAATGTTCAAAAAACAAAATGTCTTCCTATTGGGACTCATTTAAATTGTTCGCAAAGTAATATACCTCAGATACATGGCGCTAAGGAACTAAAAATCTTAGGTATATCGTTTAGTGCTAACAACGAATCAATATTTACAACAAACCTAAAGCACAGGTTACCCCTAGTTGAAAAAAAAATTGCAATGGAAAAGGAGACATATAATTTTAATCGGGAGGATTACTGTCGTTAAATCTTTGCTAATATCTCAACTAGGTCGTTTATTTTTTCATTACCTACACCCTGCAAAAAAGACATCAAGCATATTGAGACAAAACTATTTCGTTTTCTATGGGGGGGGGGATAAGAATGACAAAGTTAAACGAACGAAAGTTGTTCAAGGCCTCGAGGACGATGGGTACAAATGATAGATGTTAACAGTTTTGTTAAAAGTATGAAGGTGACATGGTTAAAAAGACTGTACAGTTCCAAACACGATTGGTCTATTTTGATACAGAAGGAATTACCCCCTGTTCCAGAACTATTGACGTATGGAACAACAGCCCTTACGAAAGCTAAATTCAAACTCCAAAATCCTCTCTGGAAAGAGGTTATCTCAGCCTGGAGCGATTTCTGGGACTCATTCAACCAAACTAGTGACCAAATAATAACTGAGAAACTTTGGTTTTCCAACGTTTCAAAATATAGGAACAGTATAATAAGAACATGGGATAGCGCAGGACTTAGATTCATAGCGGATCTCATAAATAATACAACAGGAACGCTTTATAGTAAACATAATTTAGAAACTAGGCATGGGATTCAAATGATGTTTCTTTGTTACGCCTCTCGTATAAGAAGTCTTCCAAGTATAGTCAAGGAGTCAAATTACAAATATCGTATTCTCTACCCTCTCATTCCTCATAGAATAAATGTAGTTCAAACAACTGCTAGAATATCACGGCTGGCATACAAAGAATATATCTCACGTCTAAAGATACAATACGGCAAATCGCAGAAAACACTGAAAGATAAATGGATTAGAGATGTTAGTCATTTCCAATCTGGGAGTATGCTGGATATAAGTATTGCTACTAAGAACACATATATTCAAGCATTCCACTTTCGTTTGATATCAAGAATCATAGCCACCAACACATTTTTACACATTATCGGCAAAGCTGAAGACTCCTGCTCCTTTTGTTTTTCTAATGTGGAAACACAAAAGCATCTTTTTTTGGGAGTGCATGGCGGTTCAGACTTTCATTAAAAAAAAATCGGACGTACTGAGATCATACTTTGTACTCGTATGCAACTTTAGCAGGAGAACATGGTTTTTCCAAACCTTGATGAATGTGAGAGAAAAAAAACGCACATAATAATACGCTCCATTGCAAAAATAACTATATATAGTGCTCGACATCACAATTGTAAGTCATCGATTCAACAATTTTTTAGCAGCCTGCCATTAGAAGCCCACAAGGAGCTTGACTCCGCTAGATTATCCAGAAACATAGACAAGTACTACGGTAAATGGAAACAGTTGAAAATGCTGCCAGAACTAAATATTGAAGTTATCATGCGCAACAGAAGACACGCTCATGTCCATAACAAACAAACACACCACAGCACACACACACACACACACACACACACACACACACAGCTACACACACACACCACACACACACACACACACAACAACACACAACACACACACACACACACACACACACACACACACACACACACACACACACACACACACACACACACACACTACACACTACACACACACACACACACACACACACACACACACACACACACACACACACACACACACACACACACACTACACACACACACACACACACACGACACACACACACACACACACACACACACACACACACACACACACACACACACACACACAACACACACACACACACACACACACACACACACACACACACACACACACACACACACACACACAACACACACACACACACACACACACAGTGCACACACACACACACACACATCACACACACACACACACACACACACACACACACACACACACACACACACACACACACACACACACACACACAAACACACCACACACCACACACACACACACACACACACACATCACACACACACACATCACACACACACACCACACACACACACACACACACACACACACACACACACACACACACACACACACACACACACACACACACACACACACACACACACACACACACACACAACACACACACACACACACACACACACACACACACTACACACACACACACACACACACACACACACACACACACACACACACACACACCACACACACACACACACACACACACACACACACACAACACCACACACACACACACCACACACACACACACACACACACACACACACACACACACGACACACACACACACACACACACACACACACAGCACACACACACACACACACACACACACACCACACACACACACACACACACACACACACACACACACACACACACACACACACACACAACACACACACACACACACACACACACACACACACACACACACACACACACACACACACACACACACACACACACACACACACACACACACACACACACACACACACACACACACACACACACACACACACACACACACACACACACACACACACACACACACACACACACACACACGCATGTATACACACGCGCACTCGATAGGTGCAACTGCACACGCAACATATAACCTTGGTAATTATCTGCTCACTCTTGCTCCCCCATTCTTTCCATATACTCAACCATCCTCAGACATCCTTCCCTGACGCGCCGCTGCGAATTCCCGTTATCGGGGGTGTCGGTTGACCGCGTGGGCCGGCGCGGCCGGGCACGAGCTGTGACCGGAGTGCGGAGGGGGATCCGTCTGCTGTGTCGCGTTGGAGCGTGGTCGTTGCTGCTGTCGCGTGCTGTCGTCCGCTCGCCGCTGTCCGCACGTGCTGCCGCCCCGCTCGCGGTGATCGGCGCGTGCTGCCGCTCCTCTTGCCGGTGCCTGTGTGCTGTCGTGTCGTGGGGTTGCTGTGTTCTCTACGGTGAACTGTAAACTGTGAACTGCCGCTGACACTGTGAAGGTGATGTAACTATTGTGAACTGCGAACTGTGAATTGTCGCTGACACTGTGAAGTTACTGTGCCATAAATGTTAACTACGAACTGCCGCTGATACTGTGAGGTTGCTGTGTCGCTACTGTGAACTGGGTACTAGGGTGTCCTCCCAAAACACAACTTTTCGTCGGTGCAAGCTTGCCAATTGATACGGCGTTCTTCTCTAGGCAGTAACAAGTATGCCAAATTTCATTTCGATCCTGTGAGTTTTGGTCCCCCCGTGCCTTCGTAAGTTGTTGACCCCTACCCAAAAGGTCAAAAATCAAAGTCGTCGTTCAGACCTCCGCGTGTGCTCATTTGAAAGCTCTTGTCGAGTAGAATACACGCTAATGCAATCGAAATGCTCTAAATTCAAGTTTGCGTTATATGAGTCATAAACAGAGCCCCAAAGCAAGCCTTCAATATAGCTCTAGTGAAGGCTTGGTTTTGGGCTCTATTTATGTCTCATAGAACAAAAACTTGAATTTAGAGTATTTCGAACGCGAATTGAAGTTTACTCTACTCGACAAGAGCTTTCAAACGAGCACACGCGGAGGTCTGTACGACGACTTTGATTTTTTACCTTTTGGGTAGGGTCAACAACTTACGGAGGCCGGGGGGGGGGACCAAAACTCAAAGGATCGAAATGAAATTTGGCATACTTGTTATTGGCCTAAAGAGGAACGCCCGTGTCAATTTGCAAGCTTGCACCGACGAAAAAGTGTTTTTTGGACACCCTACTGGGTACTGCCGCTGACACTGTGAGGTAGATGTGCCACTACTGTGAACTGCGAACTGCTGCTGACACTGTATGGTGGCAGTGTCACCGCTGTGCACTGCGAACTGCCGCTGACACTGTATGGTGGCAGTGTCACGCTGTGAACTGCGAACTGCCGCTGACACTGTATGGTGGCAGTGTCACCGCTGTGAACTGCGAACTGCCGCTGACAATGTGATGGTTACTGAGTCACTAATGGGAACTGCGTATTGCCGCTGACACTAATGTGAATGTGCAAATATATATATATATATATATATATATATATATATATATATATATATATATATATATATATATATATACTATATATATATATATATATATACATACAAATGAGTTGACTGTATTTTAATAAAACAAGGTGAAACAATAATGACATAGGCTAATTAGCTTAATGGTTTCCTGAATGCTGACCACCTAAATACATATCCAAATTGTTGCAAGACTGTGTTTTGAATGATTGTGGAATGTGGAACTGACAGACGGCATACAGAACTACTAGAATAAAATGCAAGAAGGCCTGCTCCCATAGCTACCACCTGTTAACACCATTGTTTTCACACATACACCCTACATTTGTACTGGCATATTTTTGTTGACTCAATATGCAAGGCGGGTGGTACATACATCATGTTCATAATCATCATTATGCATAGATTACTTCAGTCTTCATTACACTATGATCTCATATACGCATACGCATAAGTAGTATTGGTACATAGTTGTTTGGTACTCAGTCATACTGTATTCTACTATACATACTTTAAATATATAATGTGTGTTGCCTTTGCCATTGTCGATAGTTTCACCCCAAAATATCTGCTTGAACATATATTTAACAGTATTTCATGCTTAGGGCAAACAGACAAAATACTGCCTGATAGCTCCGCATAGCCCAGCGACCAGCCATGCCGAACAAGCATGCATACAACCGTCAAGACTCCGGCCAGGCAAAGCTATTGTCAGCTGATGAGCACATAGGCGTCCCATAGATGGCAGCACGCTAAAGTGAGTCTGGACTGTCAAACTGGTAACTATACAATATCTAGGTGGTATCACATACAACCACACTCGCAAATGCTGTGGATGAACAGCCACTGAGTTCTGTATGTGTCCTGTATCAATGCTTGATAAAATTTGCCACCTAAGACCCCACAAATAAGCATAACATAACAAAACACCAAACCATAGCTGCCCAGATGCTTGGTGGGGCCACCAAGAATGCTGGTGGGGCCAGCCAAAGACGATTACCAAGGGAAACACCATTGTTCAAGTCAACCCAGTCAAAGTCAGATTAGCATAGGCAGAAAGCCTTACACAAGCCAACCCAAGGGATGGTGCCTATCACTTCAGCAGACCTAGGACAGTACAAGTGGTAGATGCATGCAGGCTTTGCTACTTCTTTCTTCTCAACATAAATTTGAACACAGGTAGCTTTGCTAATCTTCGTTGGCGATTCCGGGTCTGGACTTGAGCCCACGGGTGGAGTTTCTATTCAGATGGTGGGGCCACCGCCCCACACCAACTTTAATTAGCGTGGGCCCCACCATCTTGATCTGTGTTCTGCCCCACCAACTTTGTCAGATCAGAGTCGACGGCCGGGCAGCCGTGGAGGGTGGACGTGCGCGCGGGGGGCCTCCGCTGAGAGCAGTGAGCGGTGAACCACGGCGCGCCTGTCAGTGAGATGACAAAGCAGCGGAGGAGACGCCACGAGTCGGGAACACCGGAGAAGGAGAAGGAGAAGGAAGATGGAGCGGTGGAGGAACTGAAAGCATTCATCGAGAAGAAACCCGGTGTGGCTGTCAAGGAGATAAAAAGAGCGCTCGATCAAAGACTAGGTAGCATGGAAGAATCGCTAAATTTTGCGTACGAATCCATCAC
>JAXIVJ010007212.1:45000-50000 GCA_036785665.1 Chirona hameri | reverse complement strand
GGGCATACTACACCGCCTCCGGGCATACCACACCGCCTCCGGGCATACAACACCGCCTCGGGCATACAACACCGCCTCCGGGCATACACACCGCCTCCGGGCATACAACACCGCCTCCGGGCATACAACACCGCCTCCGGGCATACCACACCGTCTCACGTCATCATCAGCAACATCATCAGCAACATCATCAGCAACATCATCATCAACATCATCAGCAACATCATCAGCAACATCATCATCAACATCATCATCAACATCATCATCAACATCATCATCAACATCATCATCAACATCATCATCAACATCATCAGCAACATCATCAGCAACATCATCAGCAACATCATCATCAACATCATCATCAACATCATCATCAGCAACATCATCATCCGCAACATCATCATCAGCAACATCCTCATCAGCAACATCATCATCAGCAACATCATCCTCAGCAACATCATCATCAGCAACATCATCATCAGCAACATCATCATCAGCAACATCATCATCATCATCATCATCATCATCATCATCATCATCATCATCATCATCATCATCATCATCATCATCATCATCATCATCATCATCATCATCATGCCCGGAGGCGGTGTTGTACCGCCTCCGGGCATACCACACCGCCTCCGGGCATACAACACCGCCTCCGGGCATACTACACCGCCTCCGGGCATACCACACCGCCTCCGGGCATACAACACCGCCTCCGGGCATACTACACCGCCTCCGGGCATACCACACCGCCTCCGGGCATACAACACCGCCTCTGGGCATACTACACCGCCTCCGGGCAGACCACACCGCCTCCGGGCATACAACACCGCCTCCGGGCATACTACACAGCCTCCGGGCATACCACACCGCCTCCGGGCATACAACACCGCCTCCGGTCATACAACACCGCCTCCGGGCATACCACACCGCCTCCGGGCATACAACACCGCCTCCGGGCATACAACACCGCCTCCGGGCATACCACACCGTCTCACGTCATCATCAGCAACATCATCAGCAACATCATCAGCAACATCATCAGCAACATCACCAGCAACATCATCATCAACATCATCAGCAACATCATCAGCAACATCATCAGCAACATCATCATCAACATCATCATCAACAGCAACATCATCATCAGCAACATCATCATCAGCAACATCATCATCATCATCATCATCATCATCATCATCATCATCATCATCATCATCATCATCATCATCATCATCATCATCATCATCATCATCATCATCATCATCATCATCATCATCATCATCATCATCATCATCATCATCATCATCATCATCAGCAACATCATCCTCAGCAACATCATCATCAGCAACATCATCATCAGCAACATCATCATCATCATCATCATCATCATCATCATCATCATCATCATCATCATCATCATCATCATCATCATCATCATCATCATCATCATCATCATCATCATCATCATCATCATCATCATCATCATCATCATCATCATCATTATCATCATCATGCCCGGAGGCGGTGTTGTACCGCCTCCGGGCATACCACACCGCCTCCGGGCTTACAACACCGCCTCCTGGCATACTACACCGCCTCCGGGCATACCACACCGCCTCCGGGCAAACAACACCGCCTCCGGGCATACTACACCGCCTCCGGGCATACCACACCGCCTCCGGGCATACAACACCGCCTCCGGGCATACTGCACCGCCTCCGGGCATACCACACCGCCTCCGGGCATACAACACCGCCTCCGGGCATACTACACCGCCTCCGGGCATACCAGACCGCCTCAGGGCATACAACACCGCCTCCGGGCATACAACACCGCCTCCGGGCATACCACACCGCCTCCGGGCATACAACACCGCCTCCGGGCATACAACACCGCCTCCGGGCATACCACACCGCCTCCGGGCATACAACACCGCCTCCGGGCATACAACACCGCCTCCGGGCATACCACACCGTCTCACGTCATCATCAGCAACATCATCAGCAACATCATCAGCAACATCACCAGCAACATCATCAGCAACATCATCAGCAACATCATCAGCAACATCATCAGCAACATCATCAGCAACATCATCATCAATATCATCATCAACATCATCATCAACATCATCATCAACATCATCATCAACATCAACATCATCCTGAACATCATCATCAACATCATCATCAACATCATCATCAACATCATCATCAACATCATCATCAACATCATCATCAACATCATCATCAACATCGTCATCAACATCATCATCAACATCATCATCAACATCATCAGCAACATAATCAGCAACATCATCATCAACATCATGAGCAACATCATCAACAACATCATCATCAGCAACATCATCATCAGCAAAATCATCATCAGCAACATCATCATCATCATCATCATCATCATCTTCATCATCATCATCATCATCATCATCATCATCATCATCATCATCATCATCATCATCATCATCATCATCATTATCATCATCATGCCCGGAGGCGGTGTTGTACCGCCTCCGGGCATACCACACCGCCTCCGGGCATACAACACCGCCTCCGGGCATACTACACCGCCTCCGGGCATACCACACCGCCTCGGGCAAACAACACCGCCTCCGGGCATACTACACCGCCTCCGGGCATACCACACCGCCTCCGGGCATACAACACCGCCTCCGGGCATACTGCACCGCCTCCGGGCATACCACACCGCCTCCGGGCATACAACACCGCCTCCGGGCATACTAAACCGCCTCCGGGCATACCAGACCGCCTCAGGGCATACAACACCGCCTCCGGGCATACAACACCGCCTCCGGGCATATCACACCGCCTCCGGGCATACAACACCGCCTCCGGGCATACAACACGCCTCCGGGCCATACCACACCGCCTCCGGGCATACAACACCGCCTCCGGGCATACAACACCGCCTCGGGCATACCAGAACCGTCTCACGTCATCATCAGCAACATCATCAGCAACATCATCATCAACATCATCATAAACATCATCATCAACATCATCATCAACATCATCATCAACATCATCATCAACATCATCATCAACATCATCATCAACAACATCATCAACATCATCATCAACATCATCAGCAACATCATCAGCAACATCATCCTCAACATCATCAGCAACATCATCATCAACATCATCATCAGCAACATCATCATCAGCAACATCATCATCAGCAACATCATCATCAGCAACATCCTCATCAGCAACATCATCATCAGCAACATCATCCTCAGGAACATCATCATCAGCAACATCATCATCAGCAACATCATCATCATCATCATCATCATCATCATCATCATCATCATCATCATCATCATCATCATCATCATCATCATCATCATCATCATCATCATCATCATCATCATCATCATCAACATCATCATCATCATCATCATTCATCATCATCATCATCATCATCATCATCATCATCATCATCATCATCATCATCATCATCATCATCATCATCATCATCATCATCATCATCATCATCATCATCATCATCATCATCATCATCATCATCATCATCATCATCATCATCATCATCATCATCATCATCATCATCATCATCATCATCATCATCATCATCATCATCATCATCATCATCATCATCATCATCATCATCATCATCATCATCATCATCATCATCATCATCATCATCATTATCATCATCATCATGCTCGGAGGCGGTGTTGTACCGCCTCCGGGCATACCACACCGCCTCCGGGCATACAACACCGCCTTCCCGGGGCATACTACACCGCCTCCGGGCATACCACACCGCCTCCGGGCATACAACACCGCCTCCGGGCAAACTACACCGCCTCCGGGCATACCACACCGCCTCCGGGCATACAACACCGCCTCCGGGCATACTACACCGCCTCCGGGCATACCACACCGCCTCCGGGCATACAACACCGCCTCCGGGCATACTACACCGCCTCCGGGCATACCACACCGCCTCCGGGCATACAACACCGCCTCCGGGCATACAACACCGCCTCCGGGCATACCACACCGCCTCCGGGCATACAACACCGCCTCCGGGCATACAACACCGCCTCCGGGCATACCACCACCGTCTCACGTCATCATCAGCAACATCATCAGCAACATCATCAGCAACATCATCATCAACATCATCAGCAACATCATCAGCAACATCATCATCAACATCATCATCAACATCATCATCAAACATCATCATCACATCATCATCAACATCATCATCAACATCATCAGCAACATCATCAGCAACATCATCAGCAACATCATCATCAACATCATCATCAACATCATCATCAGCAACATCATCATCCGCAACATCATCATCAGCAACATCCTCATCAGCAAACATCAATCATCAGCAACATCATCCTCAGCAACATCATCATCAGCAACATCATCATCAGCAACATCATCATCCAGCAACATCATCATCATCATCATCATCATCATCATCATCATCATCATCATCATCATCATCATCATCATCATCATCATCATCATCATCATCATCATCATCATGCCCGGAGGCGGTGTTGTACCGCCTCCGGGCATACCACACCGCCTCCGGGCATACAACACCGCCTCCGGGCATACTACACCGCCTCCGGGCATACCACACCGCCTCCGGGCATACAACACCGCCTCCGGGCATACTACACCGCCTCCGGCATACCACACCGCCTCCGGGCATACAACACCGCCTCTGGGCATTACTACACCGCCTCCGGGCAGACCACACCGCCTCCGGGCATACAACACCGCCTCCGGGCATACTACACAGCCTCCGGGCCATACCACACCGCCTCCGGGCATACAACACCGCCTCCGGTCATACAACCACCGCCTCCGGGCATACCACACCGCCTCCGGGCATACAACACCGCCTCCGGGCATACAACACCGCCTCCGGGCATACCACACCGTCTCACGTCA
>JAXIVJ010007212.1:32500-40000 GCA_036785665.1 Chirona hameri | reverse complement strand
TCATCAACATCATCATCAACATCATCATCAACATCATCAGCAACATCATCAGCAACATCATCAGCAACATCATCAGCAACATCATCAACAACATCATCATCAGCAACATCATCATCAGCAACATCATCATCAGCAACATCATCATCATCATCATCATCATCATCATCATCATCATCATCATCATCATCATCATCATCATCATCATCATCATCATCATCATCATCATCATCATCATCATCATCATCATCATCATCATTATCATCATCATGCCCGGAGGCGGTGTTGTACCGCCTCCGGGCATACCACACCGCCTCCGGGCATACAACACCGCCTCCGGGCATACTACACCGCCTCCGGGCATACCACACCGCCTCCGGGCAAACAACACCGCCTCCGGGCATACTACACCGCCTCCGGGCATACCACACCGCCTCCGGGCATACAACACCGCCTCCGGGCATACTGCACCGCCTCCGGGCATACCACACCGCCTCCGGGCATACAACACCGCCTCCGGGCATACTAAACCGCCTCCGGGCATACCAGACCGCTTCAGGGCATACAACACCGCCTCCGGGCATACAACACCGCCTCCGGGCATATCACACCGCCTCCGGGCATACAACACCGCCTCCGGGCATACAACACCGCCTCCGGGCATACCACACCGCCTCCGGGCATACAACACCGCCTCCGGGCATACAACACCGCCTCCGGGCATACCACACCGTCTCACGTCATCATCAGCAACATCATCATCAACATCATCATCAACATCAACATCATCAGCAACATCATCAGCAACATCATCAGCAACATCATCAGCAACATCATCAGCAGCATCATCATCATCATCAACATCATCATCAACATCATCATCAACATCATCATCAACATCATCATCAACATCATCATCTTCATCATCATCATCATCATCATCATCATCATCATCATCATCATCATCATCATCATCATCATCATCATCATCATCATCATCATCATCATCATCATCATCATCATCATCATCATCATCATCATCATCATCATCATCATCATCATCATCATCATCATCATCATCATCATCATCATCATCATCATCATCATCATCATCATCATCATCATCATCATCATCATCATCATCATCATCATCATCATCATCATCATCATCATCATCATCATCATCATCATCATTATCATCATCATCATGCCCGGAGGCGGTGTTGTACCGCCTCCGGGCATACCACACCGCCTCCGGGCATACAACACCGCCTCCGGGCATACTACACCGCCTCCGGGCATACCACACCGCCTCCGGGCATACAACACCGCCTCCGGGCAAACTACACCGCCTCCGGGCATACCACACCGCCTCCGGGCATACAACACCGCCTCCGGGCATACTACACCGCCTCCGGGCATACCACACCGCCTCCGGGCATACAACACCGCCTCCGGGCATACTACACCGCCTCCGGGCATACCACACCGCCTCCGGGCATACAACACCGCCTCCGGGCATACAACACCGCCTCCGGGCATACCACACCGCCTCCGGGCATACAACACCGCCTCCGGGCATACAACACCGCCTCCGGGCATACCACACCGTCTCACGTCATCATCAGCAACATCATCAGCAACATCATCAGCAACATCATCATCAACATCATCAGCAACATCATCAGCAACATCATCATCAACATCATCATCAACATCATCATCAACATCATCATCAACATCATCATCAACATCATCATCAACATCATCAGCAACATCATCAGCAACATCATCAGCAACATCATCATCAACATCATCATCAACATCATCATCAGCAACATCATCATCCGCAACATCATCATCAGCAACATCCTCATCAGCAACATCATCATCAGCAACATCATCCTCAGCAACATCATCATCAGCAACATCATCATCAGCAACATCATCATCAGCAACATCATCATCATCATCATCATCATCATCATCATCATCATCATCATCATCATCATCATCATCATCATCATCATCATCATCATCATCATCATCATCATGCCCGGAGGCGGTGTTGTACCGCCTCCGGGCATACCACACCGCCTCCGGGCATACAACACCGCCTCCGGGCATACTACACCGCCTCCGGGCATACCACACCGCCTCCGGGCATACAACACCGCCTCCGGGCATACTACACCGCCTCCGGGCATACCACACCGCCTCCGGGCATACAACACCGCCTCTGGGCATACTACACCGCCTCCGGGCAGACCACACCGCCTCCGGGCATACAACACCGCCTCCGGGCATACTACACAGCCTCCGGGCATACCACACCGCCTCCGGGCATACAACACCGCCTCCGGTCATACAACACCGCCTCCGGGCATACCACACCGCCTCCGGGCATACAACACCGCCTCCGGGCATACAACACCGCCTCCGGGCATACCACACCGTCTCACGTCATCATCAGCAACATCATCAGCAACATCATCAGCAACATCATCAGCAACATCACCAGCAACATCATCATCAACATCATCAGCAACATCATCAGCAACATCATCAGCAACATCATCATCAACATCATCATCAACAGCAACATCATCATCAGCAAACATCATCATCAGCAACATCATCATCATCATCATCATCATCATCATCATCATCATCATCATCATCATCATCATCATCAATCATCATCATCATCATCATCATCATCATCATCATCATCATCATCATCATCATCATCATCATCATCATCATCATCATCATCATCATCATCATCATCATCATCAGCAACATCATCCTCAGCAACATCATCATCAGCAACATCATCATCAGCAACATCATCATCATCAATCATCATCATCATCATCATCATCATTCATCATCATCATCATCATCATCATCATCATCATCATCATCATCATCATCATCATCATCATCATCATCATCATCATCATCATCATCATCATTATCATCATCATGCCCGGAGGCGGTGTTGTACCGCCTCCGGGCATACCACACCGCCTCCGGGCTTACAACACCGCCTCCTGGCATACTACACCGCCTCCGGGCATACCACACCGCCTCCGGGCATACAACACCGCCTCCGGGCATACTACACCGCCTCCGGGCATACCACACCGCCTCTGGGCATACAACACCGCCTCCGGGCATACTGCACCGCCTCCGGGCATACCACACCGCCTCCGGGCATACAACACCGCCTCCGGGCATACTACACCGCCTCCGGGCATACCAGACCGCCTCAGGGCATACAACACCGCTTCCGGGCATACAACACCGCCTCCGGGCATACCACACCGCCCCCGGGCATACAACACCGCCTCCGGGCATACAACACCGCCTCCGGGCATACCACACCGCCTCCGGGCATACAACACCGCCTCCGGGCATACAACACCGCCTCCGGGCATACCACACCGTCTCACGTCATCATCAGCAACATCATCAGCAACATCATCAGCAACATCACCAGCAACATCATCAGCAACATCATCAGCAACATCATCAGCAACATCATCAGCAACATCATCAGCAACATCATCATCAATATCATCATCAACATCATCATCAACATCATCATCAACATCATCATCAACATCAACATCATCATGAACATCCATCATCAACATCATCATCAACATCATCATCCAACATCATCATCAACATCATCATCAACATCATCATCAACATCATCATCAACATCGTCATCAACATCATCATCAACATCATCATCAACATCATCAGCAACATAATCAGCAACATCATCATCAACATCATGAGCCAACATCATCAACAACATCATCATCAGCAACATCATCATCAGCAAAATCATCATCAGCAACATCATCATCATCATCATCATCATCATCTTCATCATCATCATCATCATCATCATCATCATCATCATCATCATCATCATCATCATCATCATCATCATCATCATCATCATCATTATCATCATCATTGCCCGGAGGCGGTGTTGTACCGCCTCCGGGCATACCACACCGCCTCCGGGCATACAACACCCGCCTCCGGGCATACTACACCGCCTCCGGGCATACCACACCCGCCTCCGGGCAAACAACACCGCCTCCGGGCATACTACACCGCCTCCGGGCATACCACACCGCCTCCGGGCATACACACCGCCTCCGGGCATACTGCACCGCCTCCGGGCATACCACACCGCCTCCGGGCATACAACACCGCCTCGGGCATACTAAACCGCCTCCGGGCATACCAGACCGCCTCAGGGCATACAACACCGCCTCCGGCATACAACACCGCCTCCGGGCATATCACACCGCCTCCGGGCATACAACACCGCCTCCGGGCATACAACACCGCCTCCGGGCATACCACACCGCCTCCGGGCATACAACACCGCCTCCGGGCATACAACACCGCTTCCGGGCATACCAGACCGTCTCACGTCATCATCAGCAACATCATCAGCAACATCATCATCAACATCATCATAAACATCATCATCAACATCATCATCAACATCATCATCAACATCATCATCAACATCATCATCAACATCATCATCAACAACATCATCAACATCATCATCAACATCATCAGCAACATCATCAGCAACATCATCCTCAACATCATCAGCAACATCATCATCAACATCATCATCAGCAACATCATCATCAGCAACATCATCATCAGCAACATCATCATCAGCAACATCCCTCATCAGCAACATCATCATCAGCAACATCATCCTCAGGAACATCATCATCAGCAACATCATCATCAGCAACATCATCATCATCATCATCATCATCATCATCATCATCATCATCATCATCATCATCATCATCATCATCATCATCATCATCATCATCATCATCATCATCATCATCATCATCATCATCATCATCATCATCATATCATCATCATCATCATCATCATCATCATCATCATCATCATCATCATCATCATCATCATCATCATCATCATCATCATCATCATCATCATCATCATCATCATCATCATCATCATCATCATCATCATCATCATCATCATCATCATCATCATCATCATCATCATCATCATCATCATCATCATCATCATCATCATCATCATCATCATCATCATCATCGTCATCATCATCATCATCATCATCATCATCATCATCATCATCATCATCATCATCATCATCATCATCATCATCATCATCATCATCATTATCATCATCATGCCCGGAGGCGGTGTTGTACCGCCTCCGGGCATACCACACCGCCTCCGGGCATACAACACCGCCTCCGGGCATACTACACCGCCTCCGGGCATACCACACCGCCTCCGGGCATACAACACCGCCTCCGGACATACTACACCGCCTCCGGGCATACCACACCGCCTCCGGGCATACAACACCGCCTCCAGGCATACTACACCGCCTCCGGGCATACCACACCGCCCCCGGGCATACAACACCGCCTCCGGGCATAATACACCGCCTCCGGGCATACCAGACCGCCTCCGGGCATACAACACCGCCTCCGGGCATACAACACCGCCTCCGGGCATACCACAACGCCTCCGGGCATACAACACCGCCTCCGGGCATACAACACCGCCTCCGGGCATACCACACCGTCTCACGTCATCATCAGCAACATCATCAGCAACATCATCAGCAACATCATCAGCAACATCACCAGCAACATCATCATCAACATCATCAGCAACATCATCAGCAACATCATCAGCAACATCATCATCAACATCATCATCAACAGCAACATCATCATCAGCAACATCATCATCAGCAACATCATCATCATCATCTCATCATCATCATGATCATCATCATCATAATCATCATCATCATCATCATCGTCATCATCATCATCATCATCATCAGCAACATCATCATCAACATCATCATCAGCAACATCATCATCAGCAACATCATCATCAGCAACATCCTCATCAGCAACATCATCATCAGCAACATCATCCTCAGCAACATCATCATCATCATCATCATCATCATCATCATCATCATCATCATCATCATCATCATCATTATCATCATCATGCCCGGAGGCGGTGTTGTACCGCCTCCGGGCATACCACACCGCCTCCGGGCATACAACACCGCCTCCGGGCATACTACACCGCCTCCGGGCATACCACACCGCCTCCGGGCATACAACACCGCCTCCGGGCATACTACACCGCCTCCGGGCATACCACACCGCCTCCGGGCATACAACACCGCCTCCGGGCATACAACACCGCCTCCGGGCATACCACACCGCCTCCGGGCATACAACACCGCCTCCGGGCATACAACACCGCAAACGGGCATACCACACCGTCTCACGTCATCATCAGCAACATCATCAGCAACATCATTCGCAAAACATCATCAGCAACATCACCAGCAACATCATCAGCAACATCATCAGCAACATCATCAGCAACATCATCATCAACATCATCATCAACATCATCATTAACATCATCATCAACATCAACATCATCATCAACATCATCATCAACATCATCATCAACATCATCATCAACATCATCATCAACATCATCATCAACATCATCATCAACATCATCATCAACATCATCAGCAACATCATCAGCAACATCATCAGCAACATCATCAGCAACATCAGCAACAACATCATTATCAGCAACATCATCATCAGCAACATCATCATCAGCAACATCATCATCATCATCATCATCATCATCATCATCATCATCATCATCATCATCATCATCATCATCATCATCATCATCATCATCATCATCATCATCATCATCATCATCATCATCATCATCATCATCATCATCATCATCATCATCATCATCATCATCATCATCATCATCATCATCATCATCATCATCATCATTATCATCATCATGCCCGGAGGCGGTGTTGTACCGCCTCCGGGCATACCACACCGCCTCCGGGCATACAACACCGCCTCCGGGCATACTACACCGCCTCCGGGCATACCACACCGCCTCCGGGCATACAACACCGCCTCCGGGCATACTACACCGCCTCCGGGCATACCACACCGCCTCCGGGCATACAACACCGCCTCCGGGCATACTGCACCGCCTCCGGGCATACCACACCGCCTCCGGGCATACAACACCGCCTCCGGGCATACTACACCGCCTCCGGGCATACCAGACCGCCTCAGGGCATACAACACCGCCTCCGGGCATACAACACCGCCTCCGGGCATACCACACCGCCTCCGGGCATACAACACCGCCTCCGGGCATACAACACCGCCTCCGGGCATACCACACCGCCTCCGGGCATACAACACCGCCTCCGGGCATACAACACCGCCTCCGGGCATACCACACCGTCTCACGTCATCATCAGCAACATCATCAGCAACATCATCAGCAACATCACCAGCAACATCATCAGCAACATCATCAGCAACATCATCAGCAACATCATCAGCA